>JAODAL010003686.1:0-169105 GCA_025379985.1 Phyllomedusa bahiana
GGTGCTGCGAATATTTTTTGGCGCTATATAAAGTTTATTATTATTTTTTATTATTATTATTATTATTATTTTTTATACTATACAGCAACAATTTCAATTAGTAATGTTGGTATACGGGCAATTTTTTTGGAATACAAGTGCCAGCATGCCACACCACAACAAACTATAATTTTTGGGTTGCTGTTTGACTTTGTTTTACATTTGCTGCTGTGGCATCTGGACTTATTTCCTTTTCCCCACAACAGTAGGGACTTTGGAACTAAAATGCACCATGTCAAAACTAGATATAGAGACAGAAAGTGAGGTGAAATCTGTTAAACAGGAAACAAAACAAATGTAAAAGGGGTGTTGACCCTTTCCTAAAACATATTTTTTTCTGGAATTACATTAAATAAATGTACCTGTTCCTACTTGAATAAAAATTAAATTTTCAACCCCTTTTCCCCTGAAAAAAAGACGTGTTTTTAATTTTTTTTGGGGTCTTAAACAGCCTGGGTCTTATTTTCGGGGGATGTCTTATTTTCCATTAAACAAGGATTCATATTTATTGTTGCCCAAAAACCACATTTATTAATATAATGTAGTGTGTCTTCACAGACTCAGCATAACACAAAACCTGAATTTCCACCCAAGAATTTCTAGACTCTTTTACAACAATCGGGGGGGTCAAAAGCAAATTTGAGGATTTTTTAAAACCAACAGGGGGGCACTTGGGCTTCCAGCCCCTTTCCCCCCCATAAGCCTTTTATGCAATGCAAAGTAAGGGCGAAAAGGAAAACAAAAACTCTACAAGCCGTTCGTTGGGTGCTCTCCTTTAAGGGGGAAATTTTCCCCTTTCCTCAACAATCTAGGTACTTTTTACCACTCACATTTTCGGGAACACATCATCATCTCCAAACCCTGAATTTCTGGTGAATTTCCTGTGACTTTCCATTTCTTTTTGAAGCATTGCCCATCTCTCATTCAAGCAAAAAACACTTTCCTTAAAGGGGGGTTTTCCACGTGTAAATTTACGTTGGGGTCCCCAAAATGGGTTTTAATCCTGTTCTAAAAATATGTGTTACAAAAAGTGAAACCTGTGAGAGTACAGATTGCTCAGTCCCCTTATTTCCTGAAAGTTTACATTAACACACCCGGGCCTGACAGGGGCTGATTGGCCGCGTTTTCCTGTTTCACTTCTTATCTGATGACAGGGAACAAATGGACTTGCAAGGGGGGGGAAAAAGTGCAGTGTATGGGGCTTGTTTTGTAAGATAATCCACTGGTTTAATTAATTATTTTAGTAAACATTGCAACCCTTCTTTCCTCGCTCTCTGCTCACCCCCTCCCTCTCATCCTGCAACTTTCATGCTCAGCATGCTTTGTTTAATTCTCTCCGAGGATAAGGGTAAGGAACTACGCGTCTCAAAAACCCCTTTTAAATAAGCACCTCTTGCGGGGTAGCCTCCACACAAGTAAGACCTACAAAATGATCTGCTTATGCTAATGTGGGGGTGTGGGAGGAGCTGTAGCAATGACTTCCGCTAGGTCTTATTTTCCTTATATTCCTAAGCTTGAAAGAAATTGGAGTAGGTCTTATTTTCGGGGAAACAGGGTAACAAATCTACAGTCCCTATCATGTCTGTATAAGATATTTCCATATAATTGTATTCTTGTTTTCTTTACACAACGTCCCAACTTTTTGGGAACTGTAGTAGAATCCACGTATTGTTGTCACAAATGTAATAGTATCAGCCATTCCTTTACTAAAGCTGAGGCCAAATATCCATTATTGGGGAATAGCACAGATATTCGATTCAATATTGGATCCTTTACCTTTACGGTCTAATCTTAAAGGGGTTTTGCCCAGATCTCATTTCATCCCTCCTGCACCAGACTTCACTCTTGTGTCCAGAAGGGGGGCGTGTTGATTTGTTTGAATTTGCCTATCAGTGACCCCCGCAGGAGACTCACCCCGGCCTTTCCTTTGTATCAAAGAAAGTTTATTTATGTAAAAATTTGTGAGTATTGAGGGGGAAATTTTTGCCTTAGGCCAAGGGGACTTTGGTTCAAAAACCTGCAGGAACCAAACCTGTGTTTTTTTTTCTCTTTATCAATCACAGCCTGATTGAGGGTTTCTTTTTTTATTTATTTTTACGTTTGACAATTTACTAAGGAGACAGAGGACGGAATTTGGAAAAACACCCGGGGTGGAACACTCAGTACTGCCTGAGAGGGGAAAGGTGATTTGAGCATGTTGGGGCCCCGGGTTGAGGGCTCCACCCCGGTCGTATCCCGGAGACGAGCTGTAAACAAAGGATCACTAAAGGAGCAGTAAAACAAAAACGGTGCAGAATTTTTAATAATAAGAAGGTGAAGATGTTTGTTTTTTCTTTGAAGCTTTCCCCCTCAATTTTTCTGTGTGGCAAAACCCCTTTAAGATAAATTCATGCAGAAATGTAAAAACTTAAGAGTTTGCAAAATTTTTAAGCCACCTCATAAAAAATAACAAAATCCAACTTTTGCATTTTTTTTTTCCCCGGTACTTTTCAAGATTTGGAAAAAAAATTTCATTGCCACTTTATGCAGAGGAAATATTGCAGGGGCCCTTTTTTATCTTACAGTCCATTAGAATGATAAAGTGCACACAGATGTATTAATAGGCTTCATTTTTCAAACAAAAGGGTGTTTCTTATTTTTGGAGAAAAATGACTCCCGGGGGAGGGTATTCCCAGAATCACGCTGAGGGTATTTAAAATATTAAATTTAAAGGGGAAAAAAAAAAGAATTGTGGCCTGACGGTAATAACACAACGAAAAAAAAAAAAAAAAACTGTTTGAGGTTTGATTTTTTTGGAAAAAAAAATGAAAAAAGTAAAAAAAAAGACGAGAAAAAAAAGGGAAAATAAAGAGAGAGAAAGACGTGCTTCATCTGAAACCCAAAATTAAAGGGGTTTTTTTCACCATTAGTTTCATGATCCAAGCAGCTTTTTATCACTCTCCTCATCAGGGTGTGGGTAGTTTATACAGGATTCATATTAGCCTGTATAACTACTGGACTTTTCAAAATAAAGTCAGGAATTTTATCTTTAGTAAAAAAGCTACAAGTGTCTGAGGAGTGAAAACAATTTTTTCCTGTAAAAAAAAAAAATCTTGTTTTGAGATAAGAGTCATCTCTGAGTGGGCCTGATATTGACAATCCCTGCCTCGTCTAATCAGGAAGGGAAATAAGGACATAACCCGAAAACCATTTTAAACTCAGAGTGATAAATCTCCTTTAAAACTCTACCAAGGGGAAAAAACTAAAGATAATGTATTTAAAAAAAATCTTTTAATTTGCCATCCCTACATTTTAAAACTATTTTGTTGTGACAAAACCGCTTTAAAATTAGACATTTTATTGGTATTTACCGATGTTTTGCTCAAGGTTCATGTGGGTTTTCATTTGGACATCCTCAACCTAGTGTAGCACTATTATTTCTCCTGCATACAGCAGGCAAAATAACTATTGAACACATCACCAATTTGTGCCAAAAGCCATGGAAAGTTCTGACACCAGCTGAAATCTATCAGTTATTAGCCGTAATCCTGCCACTTAGGGATAAGTAGTATCAACTGGTTCAACTGATGGCCTATAAAAAGAGGTCTCACTACCAAGGTGCCACACAAGAAACATCTCATGATGGGTCTCTAGAGCTTCACAACCTTATTGTTGCAATACGCACTGATGGCATTGCTTACAGAAGAATTTCTAAACTAATGAAGAATCAAGTAAGTGCTGTTGGGGTCATAATCCGAAAGTGGAATGAAGATCTTTTCGGTATAAACTGTCCATGACCAGATGCTCCTTGCAAGATTTCAGACACAGAAGTTATTTTTTTAAAAGCCAAGGACACCCATGGAGAGCTACAGAAAGACCTGGAATCAGCAGATACAATTATTGCAAAGAAAATAATAAGTAAAGCACTCACCCTCCATGGCCTGTATGCACACTTACCCTCCATGGACTGTATGCACGCTCACCCTCCATGGACTGTATGCACGCTCACCCTCCATGGCCTGTATGCAATCCCACCCTCCATGACCTGTATGCAATCCCACCCTCCATGACCTGTATGCACACTCACCCTCCATGGACTGTATGCACGCAAACCCTTCATGGACTGTATGCACGCAAACCCTCCATGGACTGTATGCACGCAAACCCTCCATGGACTGTATGCACCCTTATCCTCCATGGCCTGTATGCATGCTCACACTCCATGGCCTGTATGCATGCTCACCCCCAGGGCCTTAGCATGCTCACACTCCATGGCCTGTACCCATGCCACACCCATGGCCTATATGTGCCACACTCCATGGCCTATAGTGTTTCACACTCCAGGGCCTATATGCATGCCACCCCATGGCCTTTAAATCATCTCACACCCCATGGCCTTGCATGCTCCACTCCAGGCCATATGCATGCTCACTTTTTTCCATGGCCGTATGCATGTCACAAAAGACTTCATTGCGAAAAAAAAGGGTTTTTTCAAGTACTTTAAAGTTTGCCAACAACATTTAGACAAGTCTGTGAAATACTGAGAGAATATAGTCCAATCAGATGAGAACAGCATTGAACTCTTTGGATGCCATAATACACCCCATGTTTGGAGACCAAGAGGCGCCGCATATCACCCCAAAAACACCAACAATGCAGTGTGGAAGTGGGAACATTATGGTGAGCGGCTCTGGCAAACTTCATATAATTGAAGGAAGGGGTAATGGCAAGTGTACCCAAACATTCCGTAAAAAATCTGCTCCGTCTACCAGGGGGGATGAAAGAAACGGGGGGAAAAAATTTTAGCAAGGTAATATTCCAACACCGGCCAAGGGGAAATCTCCCTTGTTTTAGAGAAAATAAAGCGCAGACGGGGCAAACCAATCACCAGAGCTGGATCCAATAGAAAATCTATGGAAGGAACTAGAGCTCAGAGTTCATAGAAGGAGCCCATGGAAGCTTCAGGATGTAAAGAGTGTTTGTGTGGAAGAACGGGCCATGATCACACCTGAGCAATGCAAGTGACTAGTTTCTCTATACAGGAGATGTCATCACCTACAAAGACTTTTGTACAAAGTTTTAAATACAATTCAATAAGTGCGTTCAATACTTTTTCCCGGTGTCATCTCTCATTATTACACAGAACTTCATTTATGGACCTCTATGCTGTGATTTCTTTGTCTGTGTGGATTGGATGAGTTGTTACCGACAGCTGGTGAGATTTTCATGTCAATAGCACCTTTAGGCCTCGTTCACACTGCTTATTTGGCCGTGGGATGGCGGCGTACTACCCGCCGGAGTTGCGCTGCAGTACGGCGCCAATCCGTCGGAGTAATTACAGTAATCCACCGTTCTCATAGAGAACAGTGGATTCCGTCGCTCCTCCCAGCTCGGCAAATCCGCCGCGGGGGGGAGAAAGTGACATGCACATTATTTACGGCGCGTACGCGCCGTAGATAATGACAGTCTATGGGGCCGCCCCCGTCCCACCCCCACCCCGCCCCTTATTCACGCCGGATTTGCGAGCGCAATCCGGCTCACAAATCCGCCGTGAATAAGCCGTGTGAACGGGGCCTTAGAAATAGATTTACCGTATATACTCGAGTATAAGCCGAGGCACCTACTTTTGCCACAAAAACCGGGAAGCTTATTGACTCGAGTATAAGCCTAGGGTGGAAAACGCAGTGGCTATTGGTAAATTTTAAAAATAAAAATAGATACCAATAAAATTACATAGGCACGTATAGGCAGTTTAATGTCCCCCATAGGCAGGTTATAGGCAGGTATAGGTCGCTATAGGCAGGTATAGGCAGCTATATGTCCCCATAGGCAGGCTATAGGCAGGTAATTTCCTCCCATAGGCATGTTATAGGCAGGTATAGGTTGTTATAGGCAGGTATAGGTCCCCCTAGGCAGGCTATAGGCAGGTATAAGTCCCCCTAGGCAGGCTATAGGCAGCTATAAGTCCCCCTAAGTAGGTTATAGGCAGGTATAGGTCATTATAGGCAGGTATAGGTCCCCCTAGGCAGGCAATAGGCAGGTATAAGTCCCCCTAGGCAGGCTATAGGCAGGTATAGGTCCCCCTACGTAGGTTATAGGGAGGTATAGGTTGTTATAGGCAGGTATAGGTCCCCCTAGGCAGGCTATAGGCAGGTATAAGTCCCCCTAGGCAGGCTATAGGCAGGTATAGGTCCCCCTAAGCAGGTTATAGGCAGGGTTTTAAAGACTGTACTCGGCCTTCAGTTATATGCGCTCCCTGAGGAGCCGCATATAACTGAAGCGTCCCTGTCGGCGCCCGGGCCATCGCAGCGCCCGAGCGTCGACAGTGACTTGAATATAAGCCGAGGGCGGCTTTTTCAGCTCTTTTTTTGAGCTGAAAAACTCGGATTATACTCGAGTATATACGGTACTTTGAAAATTGGTGACGTGTTTATTCTCAGAGGAGTGATTATGGAAAACCTATGCACACAACTGATAGACATAGAGAAAAAATCATGCCGAGAAGGATAGAAACAAGGCTCCAGAAGAAGTTTGTCTCCAAATTGGTTGCAACTTTTTGTTCCTCGACAAGGTCCGCAGCAAGAGCAGCTCTTCATTTCAGTCTTTTCGAGCGTTCCTGTTATGCCACGAGGGGTTAATGTTGCAGATCGCTCTTGAAGGCACCTTTGGCTTTTCTTGGCTCAGTGCACTGAATGATGTTTTGGTCCTTGAGAAGAATGAGTTGACACAGCTGCTACTTTACTTGGAGATGAAATACAGATTTTTTTTTCCAGGTCTGTAAGGTCTCTTTTTTTTCTTTAAGTGCTCTACATGTGAAGAAACCCAACTTCATAAGGCTCTGAATGCAGTGTAATTGATGAAACCTTCGAGAAGCCACAGATTGTATATAGCCATAACACACCTCTAAGGACTCTACAGCATAAAAAGGGACAGAATGAAACATCTGCTCTATTCCAGAAGTCACGGTATGATGGAGGGGAGCACTGTGGTGCCCAGGGGTCACAGTTCGGTTCCAATCAGGACAACATGAGCTTGTGCGTCTCCTTTGGTTTTTGTAGGTTGTCTGCATCAGGTACCTTTTTGGGATAAGCTGTTGTGTGTGTACACAAGAAACAACGCTATTTCTGGCCAGTACATATCTTCTTTTTGGACCAGTTTTCCCTTTGGCATTCTCCATCCCTAATTTTCAGCTAAAGGGTGGAGACTAGCTGCTATGATGTCTCCCATGCACTGTCCACCTACATAGAAGAGAAGATCCCGATCCCCTATCTTTCTATAGCACACCCTGAGAAGCAGCAGCAGCTTGGTGAACAAAAATGTTCATTGTCCTGTGGTGCCTTCTTTACCATAAGAACTGTGAGACTGTAAAATTGCAGCCCAGGAGTTGGTCTTATCAAGAACAATTAGGGTACGTCCACATGACGAGTAAAATTAATTGGTTTTTGTAACGAACTGGAGTAGTGGATCCACTGGACCACCGAAAGCGGTGGTACAGGCCATACCAGGAGGCGTAGTCTAACTGGGTCCCGGTATTCACCAGAGCCCGCGGGATGGACTTGCCGCTGTAGCATTCCACCAGGTCGCTACCACTGATGTGACTTGTTTGCGGTGGCATCCGAGGCGCAACGCAGTTCAGGAACGGTAGAAAAACTCGTAGTCAGGGACGGGCCAGAAGGTCAGGGCAGGCGGCGAAGAATCGTGTTCGAAGAACGTAAGCAGGCGGAACTGGTACACGGGAACGGCAATCCGGAACACAGTAAGGCTTCCTCGCATAGGTATGGGCACCATGGATTCGGCAAGTACCTAACGGAGGTGGGGCCATTATATAGGACCAGCGGCCAGCAATCGACCAGTTACCGGTGCGCTGGCCCTTTAAATCTAGGAGAGCCAGCGTGCACTCGCCCTAGGGAGCGGGGCCGCGCGCACCGGCCGGCCAGACAGGCGTGGGGAAGCAGGAGCACACTCAGGTAAACGGAAGCGCCCGAGGGAGTGAGTGCGCCCGCGGCCCGAAATGCGGACCGCGGCGCCTCTCGCTCCAGGCACAAGGGGGGACGCGGGGGCACAAGTGCCGAACTGCGGGCTACGCTGCCACTCGTGAAAGTTTTCATGCATGTAGATTTATGGTCATTTTTTTCTTTACTCATTGTTTATAGTCAGAAACGAGTCCCATTCAATCCTATGTGGTTTTGGATGCAGATCCGCATTAAAAAACACATACGAATTTTTTGGGCTTGTTTAACATGATGTTTTTAGCCAATCAATAGTAAATTTCCACACGTTTTCTGTGTGGAACACGACCAAAGAATAAGCATGTTTTTTTTACAGTGAAAAGACGGCCTCCGAAAATACACGTTGTGTGAACAAGAATGCGTATTTTCTATGGAGGTCAATCGGGATGGATTACTTTTGGATTTAGATGAGTATTTGAAGTCCGAATCTGCATGGATTCCGACTTGAAATACTTATCATGTGGACAGAGCCTTGTGACGACGAGTGCGAGACATTTATAAAGTGTAGTACTCAGGCTGCAGAGCTCTAAAGGGTGTTAACTTAGCTAAGTAAGAGGCTTCCAAAGTCCGTTACTAGAGATAAGACTTTGCAGGAGGTGACTCACCAAGGTTAGAGTGAGTGGATTCAGACTTGAAATACTTATCATGTGGACAGAGCCTTAAATGGGTTGTCTCACCATGCAGTTTCACAGTCACAGCCAGCTTAAAAATCACACATGCAGTTCAGACTGTGAGCAGGTCTATATCAGTGACTGCTGTGCTGTTCCTAGCTATTTATGTTACACGGACAACGAATGCAAGAGATTTATAAATTGTAGTACTCAGGCTGCAGACCACTAAGGGGTGTTTCCTTAGCTAAATCCGAATCTTTCAAAGACAGTTCCGAGAGATACGACTTTGCAGGATGTGACTCTCCACTGTTAGAGTGAATGGATTCCGACTTGAAATACTTATCATACTTATCGTGTGGACAGAGTCCTAAAGGGGTTTTCTCACCATGCAGTTTCACAGCTACAGCCAGCTTAAAAATCACACATGCTGTTCAGACTGTGAGCGGGCCTATATCAGTGACTGCAGTGCTGTTCCCAGCTATCCGGTTACCCTGACAACGAGTGCAAGAGATTTATAAAGTGTAGTTCTCAGGCTGCAGAGCTCTAAAGGGTGTTTACTTAGCTAAATGAGGCTCTCCAAGTTTATTACTAGAGATAAAACTTTGCAGGAAGTGACTCAACATGGTCCAAGTGAATGACTGATGGCAGCTTAGATCAACGAGAGATAAGAGAACAGGGATAGATGGTCAGAACCAGAAACTTATGTGTTCTTTATCTTCTGACCACAGTAAAATCAACAAAGCAATGTATGTAGAAAAAGTCTTCAATGACCTGTCCCTACATGTTAAAAGCTAATCATTGTAGTGAGAAAACCCATTTAAAGGCTCCAACAAAGGATTAGATAAATACTGGAAACAAAATAAAATTAACTCCTATGCACACTTACAAAATCCTTGTAGGCCCAGTTTGATCCCCATTTGGGATGAGGAGTAGAATGTTTCCTTTGATGGCAGATTGGTTCATGCTTTATGGCTTCAATATTCTGCATTAATAGGGGGAAACAAAGTTTTAAAATGTAAGAATGTACTATGTAACTATGGCGCAGTAGTGAGCAGTGGGAGCTGTGAAGTATATACTGAGGTCAGATATGACTTACTAGAGCTTTCAGCAGTATCTCAGTAGGTCTCTCTCCAGCTCAGTAAATTTTACCCGACGTCTGGACGTGCCCTAAGAAGACCTACTTTTTCTCTGTCTTATATTAGTTTACATTTTTGGAAATTTGACAACAGGAAATACAGCCATGATTGGTTGTCACTGAAATTATCTTCTGAGAAGCTGAGGTTGGTGGCTGTGTGCAGGGAAGCAAGGGGGTGAAGATGATGTACAGTATTAGGGGATTATTCAGCACAGAATTTTGGACATGTTTAAAGGGGGTTGTCTCACTACATTGATTCATCTTACCTCAGTCCTGTTTTCTTGGTTTCACTTTGAATTCAGGGGCGTGTTTACTGGCTTCTACTAGGCTGCAGTACAGCGCCTTGCGAAAGTATTCGGCCCCCTTGAACTTTTCAACCTTTTGTCACATTTTAAGGCTTCAAACAAAGATATAAAATTTAAAAATTTTTGTGAAGAATTAACAACAAATGGGACACAATTGAGAAGTGGAACGAAATTTATTGGATATTTTAATCTTTTGTAAAAAATAAAAAACTGAAAAGTGGGGCGAGCAATATTATTCGGCCCCTTAAAGGGGTTTTGCCAGGAGGAGCCTTATCTGCTAAGAAGCTAATGTAAACAAATCAAGGAGCTGAAAGAGAGAGAGACGCACACAGCCAGAGCTCAAAGCTGCATAAGGGATCCTGTGACATGTTCATTGAAATAATCAAACTACAACTTGTGGATTCTGTGTACAAAAGACAACAGCTTTCTCCACAGCAGCTTGAAAGCTTCTTCATGTTCTCTGTCATCAGATAAAGCAGGGATCTACTCAGATAATCACACTACAACTAGTTTATTCTGTATACAAAAGAAAACATATTGCTACCCGGTGCCTTGAAAACTTCTGCAGCTCAGTCTCATCAGATAAGAAGCTCTCTCTGCGCAAGCCCGACCAGCAGCTCTTGTCAGGCCGTATCTAATACAAACTTTGAAGTAACCAAGGTCATGTAAGGAAGGCTGTAGCTCTCTCAGACTGCAATTTTTGTAATCACATATATTTAGAAAAGTGATTAAAAACCCATTTTGGAGGATCTCACATCAACATTACATCGTGGCAAAACCCAATACTTTGTAGCGCCACCTTTTGCTGCGATTACAGCTGCAAGTCGCTTGGGGTTTGTCTCTATCAGTTTTACACATCGAGAGACTGAAATTCTTGCCCATTCTTCCTTGGCCACAGCTGGAGCTCAGTGAGGTTGGATGGAGAGCGTTTGTGAGCAGCGGGAGCTCAGTGAGGTTGGATGGAGAGCGTTTGTGAGCAGCTGGAGCTCAGTGAGGTTGGATGGAGAGCGTTTATGAGCAGCTGGAGCTCAGAGAGGTGGGATGGAGAGAGTTTGTGAACAGCTCGAGCTCAGTGAGGTTGGATGGAGAGCGTTTGTAAACAGTTGGAGCTCAGTGAGGTTGGATGGAGAGCGTTTGTGAGCAGCGGGAGCTCAGTGAGGTTGGATGGAGAGCGTTTGTGAACAGCAGTTTTCAGCTGTTTCCACAAATTCTCGATTGAATTCAGCTCTGGACTGTGACTTGGCCATTCTAACACCTGGAGTCGGTTATTTGGGAACCTTCCATTGTAGATTTTGCTTATGTTTGGGATCATTGTCTTGTTGGAAGATAAATCTCCGTCTCAGTCTCAGGTCTTTTGCAGACTCCAACAGGTTTTCTTCCAGAATGGTCCTGTATTTGGCTCCATCCATCTTCCCATCAATTTTAACCATCTTCCCTGTCCCTGCTGAAGAAAAGCCCAAACCATGATTCTGCCCCCACCATGTGTGACAGTGGGGATGGTGTGTTCCTTGGTCTTCATGATGCTGCCCCCATAATGTGTGACAGTGGGGATGGTGTGTTCAGGAGGATGAGCTGCGTTGCTTTTACGCCAAACATATCGTTCTGCATTGTGGCCAAAAGGTTCGATTTTGGTTTCATCTGACCAGAGCCCCTTCTTCCACATGTTTGGTGTCTCCCAGGTAGCCCCTTCTTCCACATGTTTGGTGTCTCCCAGGCGGCCTTTCATGAATATCTTTGAGAAATGGCTTCTTCTTGCCTCTTCCATAAAGGCCAGATTTGTGCAGTGACTGATTGTTGTCCTATGGGCAGACTCTCCCACCTCAGCTGTAGATCTCTGCAGTTCATCCAGAGTGATCAGGGGCCTCTTGGCTGCATCTCTGATCAGTCTTCTCCTTGTTTGAGATGAAAGTTTAGAGGGACGGCCGGGTCTTGGTAGATTTGCAGTGGTCTGATACTCCTTCCATTTCAATATGATCGCTTGCACAGTGCTCCTTCGTAGGTTTAAAGTTTGGGAAATCTTTTTGTATCCGAATCCGGGTTCAAACTTCTCCACAACAGTATCACGGACCTGCCTGGTGTGTTCCTTGGTCTTCATGATGCTCTCTGTGCTTTAAACAGAACCATTAGACTATCACAGAGCAGGTGCATTTATACGGAGACTTGATTACACGCAGGTGGATTATATTTATCAGCATCAGTCATTTAGGACAACATTGGATCATTCAGAGATCCTCACTGAACTTCTGGAGGGAGTTTGCTGCACTGAAAGTAAAGGGGCCGAATAATTTTGCACGTCCTACTTTTCATTTTTTTTATTTTTTACAAAAGTTTAAAATATCCAATACATTTCGTTCCACTTCACAATTGTGTCCTACTTGTTGTTGATTCTTCACCCAAAAATTAAAATTCTATGGGCGACATGTATGAATTCGATATTTTTTACTTGGCGCCGACACTCCATATTTTTGGCGCATTACATAGAGCTTAGTGCGCCAAACTTCTCTCAAAGTTCGTCTCATTACACTCTATGCCCATTACAAAGTTTGGCGCATTAAGCTCTATGTAATGCGCCAATAATCTGTCGTATTCTACACTCTTCTATATCTATTTAGAACTGTGGTGTCGGCGCCAAGTAAAAAAAAAGTACGCATTCGAATTTATACATGTCGCCCATAGCCTTTATACATGTTTGGCGCATTGCTAATGCGCCAAAATTTCGTTACGCGCCAAACACAAATGCGAGGTGCATTGAACTTTAGACTCCATTTTTAATTGCACAAAAACACACTTTCATACATTCAGGCACATTATACACTGAATATAGATGAATAATTCACTTCAAAGCGCCTTCATTTTGTCTCTTAAAGATCGGCGCATTACACTCTATGCCCCTACAAAGTTTGGCGCATTACATAGAGCTTAATGCGCCAAACTTTGTATGGGCATTAGAGTGTAATGAGACGAACTTTTAGATATGTTTGGAGCACTAAACACTATTTAATGCGCCAAAAATCTGGAGTGTCGGCGGGCAAGTAAAAAAAATCGAATTCATACATGTCACCCTATATCTTTATGTTTGAAGCCTGAAATGTGGCAAAAGGTTGAAAACTTCAAGGGGGCCGAATAATTTCGCAAGGTGCTGTAACTCATAATGTGATCCTAACAAGGATGGGACAACCAGAGCTGGAGCATCTGACGTTAATAATGTATATGTCACAGTGAAGAACATCATATCAGGAGAAAACAGGCTCTGTTCATTGCATGGAGCTGCCAGTCCTGCACTCTCTAAGGTGACATGTTGGATAAAGCACTTATAAGTGATGACCAAGACTGTTATATCTGACAAACTCGTCAAGTTAAGCTATGCTATGTCCTTTTAACAGTGCACTGTGCCATAGAGAGGTTAGTAGTAAATGGTGACAACTCTTCACTTTCTAAGCCCACAGGTAATTGCCTGTCAGATACTGTCACGGGAAGGCGACATATTCACTGTCTTGACAATGTTACTTAGAATTCTCTTATATTATTTATAAAAGTATATACAGATGTAGCAGAGCTAAATTTGTCATTTATCAGAATACTTTTCTGCACCATGATATAGTAGTGTATGCAGGACCTTATGAAGAGGGGGCTCAGAACACATATACACCCTGCAAATACAACATATCATGCAACTAACACATAGGGCGAAATGTAAGAACGGGGATGAATATAATTTTTTCTAGGTGAGAATCAGGACGGAAAAAGTCTATGCAACAAGCCAAATAGGTCCAATGTTCTAAAATATAACATTTAATAATATCATCAAAAAAAGTGACCAATAAATCCATGCTATGATCCGGAACAACTGTCCCACACATATATATAACCCAAAAACCTCAGGGGTAGAACAAAAAGCCAGGGAAGTTATTATGTAGACTCTCACTGTTCCTAAACAATCTCCACCCTTTCCTGGTCGTTAGCGTGGAAAACCACCCCGACAAGGGCGACCCCACAAAGATATTCCCTATTTAAAGGGGTTTTGCCACGATGTAATGTTGACGTGAGATTCTCCAAAATGGGTATTTAATCACTTTTCTAAATATATGTAATTAAAAAAAGTGAAGCCTCTGAGAGCTGCAGTGTTGCTTAGATGCCCTTAGTTTCCTGTTTACATTAGCTACAACCAGGAGCTGATCTGGCCACACTTGCCTTGTTTGCACTTCTTATCTGATGGCAAGGCACTTGAAAGAGCTTTGAAGAGACTGGGGAGAAAAGATCCTGTGTCTTTTGTATAGAGAATCGACTGGTTGTAATGTATTTATCTGAGTAAACATGCAGACGCTGCCTGCTCGGCCCTCCTCCCCCCCGGCTCCCCCCTGCAGCAGTTCCTGAACGCTGCCTGCTTGGATCTTATCTTCTTTCCTGAGCAGAAAAGAGGGAGAAAACAAAACCTGTAGAGCTTGTGCACAACACATTTATCATCTGTGGTTTAGCCAAACAATGTTTGCTCAACTAGGAGTAGGAAAATATACAGTTTTCTAATTCAGGCAGTCCCCGACTTACACCGTTCCGACTCACATCTGTCCCCAGTTACAAATGGAGAGTTATGGGGCATGCTGGCACTTGTAGTTCTATGTTCCACAGCAGATAGTAGCTGTGGAACATCAAGTTCCAGCATGCCACAGCAGCACATGATGTGAAATCTTCTTAATAGCGGCACCGACAGCAAAACAAATGTAAAAATCCTTCCCTGCATTATCCAAAGCTAAAAAAAAAAAAAAACCTTTTGTGCTGGAGTTACATTTACTAAATTTACCTGTTCCAAATTACATACAAATACAACTAAAGAACAAACCTACTGTCCCTGTCCCGTTTGTAATCCGGGGACTGCTGTATACACGTATTAAAAATTCAGCCACTGTACCTCTTTTATAGCAATGCACTAGTCCTCTGTCTAGGAAGAAAATGGTACAGCCCCCATTCCAGGACATGGGAGCCATTACTATGGACAGAAATCTGGGCTATACCAACTTTTCTAGGACCACAATTTTTACTTCATGTATATCAGGAAAGTGTATGATGTGGTATTATAAAGCACCCATTCAGCCCCTTAATAACGCAGAGATTTTTCTTTACGCTGCACTTGTTTTTTACTCTCCGCCTTCCAAGAGCCATAACGTTAATATTTTTCCATCTACATAAACCTATGAGGGCGTGTTTTTTTTTTTGTTGTTGTGGGATAAGATGTACATTTTAATACTACCATTAATCATATCATAGAATGTACTGGAGGGTATCCCCCAAAAAATTCCTTGTGGGGTAGAACGTGAAAAAATTGCAACTGCACTATATTGTCAGGGGGTTCGATTTTTTAGAAGTGAAACCAAATGTGTAAAATTTTCATTTGTTTTAGTACTTTTAAAAAATATATAAACTTTGTCTGTTCTTTAACTTTACGTTTCGGCGCCATTTTCTGTGACCAATCATGCTTTGGTTTTTTCCACCTATGGACCTGAGTCGGGGCTCATTTTTTGCGGGCTGTAGTGTAGATGGTTTTGGAACCATTTTGGGATATGTGCAACTTTTTAATCATTTTTTTTTTATTTTATGAGGGCATAAAATAATCCCTCCCCCCCCAAAAAAAAAATGCAAATTGGCATTGGGATTTTTTTTTTTGCCGCCGATGGTGTAAAAATGTTACATTTTAATAGAACGGACTTTTACGGATGTGGTGATAAAACTTATTTTAGCTTTTTTATTTTGTAAAATGGCAAAATAGGGGGTGTTTTAAACTTTTAGGGCGACATGTCAGAAAAGTGACGTTTCCACGCCAGTTTTAGGCGCATTAAATTAGTGTAAAGTGCGCCAGAAAGTCCGATCTTTTAAAAAAAAAACTGGAGTCAGGTATACCTTGCATAGTAAACGTAATGCGCCTAAAGAGGCGAATCGCATCAAAAAAGGTGCATGGCACAACTCGCGGCACATGGCATATCATTGGTAGTATATGTAATGCGCCTATTGAGGCGCATTGCCCGACGGGGGCGCACAGCGCACCATATTTAGGCGCATTACAAAGTGTCGTTCCCGGCGTATAACGCTCCTAGTTTTGGTGTACGACAGTTCATTTACAACAAGAATATGGCGGCAAAAGTGGTTTTGGCGCAAAATAGACCAAAAAACTGGCGTTGGCGTGTTGGGATATGTAATAATTTTTTTTATTTTCTTATTTATTTTTTACTCTTACTTGTAACCCTTTAGGGTATTTGACCACTATGGGTTGCAATTGCATGTACACCACTCTGCAAAATGAATATATTGCAGAACAGCAGGGCCAGGACAATAGGTAGGCGAAGGTAGGTGACCACCTACGGGTCCACTTCATCCCACGCAGAACCGGGGATGCAAGGAGGCATGGATGATGCTGAATTTTCGAGTAGGGAGGCGCTATGTGCCTTATTTGCCTAGGGCACCAGACTACCTTACCCCAGTCCTGCAGGACAGTGTACTATATGGCTCTCCTATGACATCCTGCTTATGGCAAGGCATAATAGGAGTAGTAACATGGCAGCAACACAGGCCTTCTCTAAGGATATGTTCACACGGCATATTTGCGGGGCTTAATTACGACCTGCAATTACGCCGTGTGGACGGGAGCGGGGGCGGGAGCGGGGGGCCGGCACCTCGCCGGCCCATAGAATATCATTACCAGCGGCGCGTATACGCCGCTGGTAATTCACATGTCACATTCTCCCCCCGCGGCGGATTCGCCGAGCAGGGAGAGGAGACGTAATCCATAGTTCTCTATGAGAACTTTGGATTACTGTAATGACTGGGACGTATTCCAGCCGTAATTTGCGCAGTTCTGCGCGTAATTACGGACCGAAATACGGCCCATTTTAAGCCGTGTGAACATGGCCTAAGCCCCCGACTACCATGACAGCCACTCAGCACCAGACAATCTAGTCACAGATGAAAAGGAGGATCAGACTACAAAAATATTGGATGCAGTCTGTAACCATAGATCTGTATAGATGCTGTAGACACAAAGCAGTAGGAACTTTTGAATCAAGACAATTTGCAAAATTGCTTTATTTTTTTATTATAAATACACCGAAGCTATCGCGTTGTCCCTTTCACAAAAAACAGATTTTAAAATCCATTTGCACTGCTACATTTTGTCATAATACAGTCGTTCTCATCTAAAATCTGCAAGCAGCACATTCATGTTCTTGTCATTATGTTGATTTGCCTTTCCAGGGTCAAAATAATAGCGTTTTAATTATAAAGTCACCACAAAACGTTAGCTGAAAAAAAAAATGATGCTGGAATTTCTATTAATGCTAAAAGGTGCCGAGCGTTTAGCTGACAGAACAATTTGCGAAGCACTTCAGGTAATTGACTACTTGGAAGCCACTCGGTAATGGACAAAATACAAAATGAGCCAAAGGTGGTTCATATAGAAATGAATACGCGGCTTCTTAACCCCTTAATGATGCATGATGTGCAGCCTTTAAAGGGGTTTTCTCACTTCAATGATTGGCTTTTGACATATAGGGAACGGTAAATGAAGATTATTTCCAAATACATTGATTTATTGATTTTGCTTTGTTTAGGAGATAAACAAGATTTTATCTCCTCCTAGGCTATGTTTACACAGCATAAGTTAAAATGGAAATCCGACGGTATTTTAACTTCACCGTACCGTGATTTTTGGCACTGGTTTGCACCGGCCCAGTACATGGAACTGCAGTGGAATCTGCCGGAAGACAGAACATGTTCTATATTCCATTGGAGGTTTAGAAATCCGTGCAGTGTAGGCTATAGCTCGGATTTTCTATTGCGGTCTATGGGGCACTGGTTACAGTCGGATTTTTGGCTGATTCTAAATGCTGAGCGCACAAGTTTCTCTGGTTACCGACCATCTCTCCCCACCTCTCCCTACTCTCTCTTATCTCTCATTGCTATCAGTCAGTTCGTACATGGTGAGTCTTCTCTCTAGTAACAGATTTTGTCTGCTTAACTAAATGAGAAGTTTTCACTCTTTAGAGCTCCGTAGTCTTGTGTACTACAATTTATAAATCTCCTGCAGTCATGTCAGTGTAACAGGATCAGCTAGGAATAGCAGAGCTGATCTGTCAATCACTGTTATAGAACCACCCACAGCCTGACCAGGAAGTGGGAGCCTGAAGCTGCCTGTGTGTTTGTGAAACTGCATAACGGGAGAATCCCTTAAACGGCGTATTGAGTGAACTCATTCCAAAAGCCCGCTCCAACAGGCAGGGAGTAATAAGGGGCCGTTTAAACGGCACAGGACAAATACCGGTTGGAAATCCCAACCGGTATTTGATCTGTTTAGGTGCCGTGTACACGGCCGCAGGGGGATGGCTTTACTCCGCGGTTTGCAGATTTAAGCCCTCCCCCTTCACGCCGACATGTTCATGTTCTGCCTGAAAACCGGGCAGAAGAATGAACATGTTCAATGTTTTTCGGACCACGGCGGTGTAAAAAAACATTCGGCGGAAAATCCGTGCAGTGGGGACAGCTGCACGGATTTTCCATTAAGGTCCGTTGTAAAGGTTGACACCCGGTTTACGGACGGCTTTCAAAACTGAAAAACGAGGGGGAATACCCGGACCGTGGGGACTTCTCCCGTGCTTCACCCACACTCTGGAACTCACTGCCCCAACACATCAGACTCTCCTCCACTTTCACCAGCTTCAAAAGCAACCTGAAAACCCATTTCTTCAGGCTTGCCTATAACTTACACTAACCTGTTGTCACTACTTCCTCCTCAAACATGTCTGCCCCTCACTCCTGTCTCTTTACCCCTCCTTGTAGATTGTAAGCCCTCCGGGTAGGGTCCTCTCTCCCTCAGTTGTCCCAATTGTCATTATCCCTTATCACTGTACTCGTTTGACTTATGCCATGTATGTAACCCCCTCGAATGTACAGCGCCCTGGAATCAATGGCGCTCTAAAATAATTAATAATAATAATAATAAATGCCCTAAAAGAGCCATGTTCGTGCACTGTCCTGCAATATGTTGTAACTACAGAACAGTGTACAAGCCATCACACCCCCTAGTGAAAAGTCCTACAAGTAAAACAAACCAAAAAAAAAGTTTGAAAGATAAAAATAAAATAATAAAAAGAAAAAAAGAAAACGCTGCACATAATTGGTATCACCGTGTCTCTTAAAGCTTGATCTATTAAAATCTAACCTCATTTATCCTTTACCATAGCTGAGTAAAGCAAAACAATGCCACGCGCTGGCTTCACAGCAAGGGGTTAAATTAGCTCATAAGTGTAAAAACAAGGAAAAAACAGGAATATAGTTATCCTTATTATTGTGCATTAAAAGCACTTAAAAGCATTACTGGGCTCTACGCGTTTCACGCTAGTGCCAGCGCTTCATCAGGAACAAAAGTCATGAGAAAAAGTTTAAGTTTAAAAACAAATGGATAAAACAGTCATAACGAGTAGCAATCAATTGGAGCAATAGCAGGTGAAACAGTCAGAGATACAAACTGAGAAGGTAGAAAATAGATTTAAAAGGACCTCAGTAGTTAATCCTAAAACATAACACAAGAAACATTGTAAAAGTTCTGTAAAAACAACTAATACAGAAATATAACGCTTCACATAAAATGTGATCCAGGGTGTCTGTAGGCAATTTTCTCTACAACACATTTAAGTGAAGCAGTGGGAAGTGGTCTATGATAGATGACCTTTGGTTTGTGGACAGACTAATGAAAATGATATGGGGATCATACATGATAGTGCCTCCTGGACATGTCTATTAGACATTACTGTGTCTCACTATCTCCTCACGTGGGCATACCTCCCAACTTTTAGAAATTGCAAAGAGGGACATGTCAGGCCACGCCTCTAACCATGCCCAAACACATGACATCACACCAAGACACGCCTCTAACCACGCCCAAACACACCCATGCCAACTTTTAAGGTAGCCAAAAAGGGACACATTTTCAGAATTGCATTGTATCCAGTAATAAATTATTAAGTAAATTGTTATGTAATATTCAGCAAGGAAGCAATCAGATACTTTTGAAAGAAAGATTTATTGACGGATATCTGTTTCCTAAATGAAAAAGAGGGACATTTATAGAGCTAAAAAGGGACAGAGGGACCTGGGTGAAAAATAGGGACTGTCCTTCCAAAATAGGGACACTTAGGAGGTATGCATGGGCCCTCATTTACAACATAGACTTAGACATGCAGGGTGACATTTTGTCACGCTTTGAGCCCAAAAAACTGTCGTAGCCTTGTTCTATAGGTGTATGAACCATCGTACGCAAAAACTTGGCACAATCTGTATCAAACATGGCACTTTTGATTGCGGCAGAGATGCAAGGGCGAGCCATGCCAGAATCGTATGATGCGCCAGAAATTTGCCAAAGTTTGTTGCAAAACTGTTGTAAAAATCCATACCCGTTTCAAACTGTCATGGATGAGACAAATTTTGGTGCGCTATATTTACTATTTTGCCATAGGCAAACTTGAACTCTAACAGTTCTCAATCTCTAAAGCACTAAAACTTAACTTTTATTATGTATAACACTAAACCTCTATGCACACTATTATAAACCTGATTGAAGCCAGTTTAGCTGGTGACATACATATGTTGGGGGACAGTCAGGCAGTAGACATATTTAATTTGTGATTTCTCACCTCTTTCTACAAGTGTCACTCACTGCAGAGGGTCTCACAAGGAAACCTTATATGTTTTATGTCCATCGAATTAGGGATGATTGTCCAAGTGGGATGTTTTGGATCCCTTATTGAAGTAAGTAAATTACTGTACATATAAGGCACCCCTGTTGATAGGTGGTGTACCACCAGACGTGATAATAGAAAAGGAGTTATTCCTCCACAATTAGAAAGGGATAAATTGAGAGATTAGAAATCAGGTTTTTAATAGTGTGTGTATAGAGGTTAAAGGGGTGTTATCGTTTCATTAAATGGTCTTCAGAATAAGGGGACAGTGAAAACAAGCAACTTTGCAATTGGATGTCATTAGCAAAGCTGCCTTGTTCTCACAGTGTCCCTTATCTTGTGTTTTTATTTACACTGATATCCAGTGTGGGTCTAATCCCTCCTGATCCCTCCTCCTTGCAATTCACTAGCTGAGAGCTCATTTACATTCTGTACAGCCCCTGGGTCGATTCACGGAGCTGTGTCTCTGACTCAGAGTTAGGGGCCGTAGCATTTTCTGTCTCCACACCTAGCAGAAACAGACTGCAGCAGATTGTACAATGAGAAAACATGACAGTTTTGTCCCTGTGCCTAACTCTCCTGCATAGCAGATCTGTGCCGTTCTTAGAAAGCTTTAATACATCTCCAGCTGTGAGAGATCAGTGCTCAGATTAGATTGAATGCAGCCTGTGGTCTGAATACAGCTCCGATAAACTAACACTGATAGGGAGAGACACAGTGATAGGGGGACACAGAGGGGAGGGGGGAGCCTCAGGCCAGCAGTGAAGGGGGGATGATGTCATCCAGCTGGGAGGGGAAGAAACGCCCCTGCATTCACAGAGCTGGGAAGCTAACAGAAGTGTGAATCAGCCGAAGTAAGGAAGCGATACATCCCCTTTAAGTGTTATACATAATAAAAGTTTTAGTGCTTTATAGATTGAGAACTGTTAGAGGTCAAGTTTGCCTATGGCAAAATAGTAAATATAGTGATTGGAAGTCACTCCTTGTTCTCTTGTTAGATTCCCATTTTCTTGGAGACTATTTGACAAATTTTGGTGCATACACTTTGGGCGATATGTATGAACCGGGTGCCGACTCGCCAGTTCTACCTCTGTTTTTAATAGTGTATGATCCAACAGGACATATGAAAGTGTCTCACAACCCTTTATACATGTGACATGTTCTACGCCAAAAGTAGTCTCAGCCACGATACTCTGAAACTGCTATGGATTTGTACGACAGTTTTGCACCAAACCTTAGCACATTTTTACCGAACTGTAGAAATCTGGCACAACACGCCACCCCCAAATTCAAAACTGCTGCGTCTGGCGCAGATTGCGTCAAGTTTTGGCACAAATATATAGAACAGGGCTACGACATTTTGTTTGGCTCAAAGCACGCCAAAAAAATGGCGCAGCCCCATCCATACATGCACCCTCTATGTGCCAACATTTGGGGACATATATTGTGAGACACTTTCATACATAGTATCAGATCATACACTATTAAAAACATCGGTAGAGCTGGAGAGTAGGTGCCAGGTTCACACGTGTCGTCCGCAGTCTACGCATCGTAGCCACGTCTACTTTTTTGTAAGCCACGCTCACCAAAGTGCAGAAACTGTCTTGAGCCTATGATAAATGGCTCCGGGACATGCTGTGCCAAAAGTGTGACACTCTTTGTGGTGCATTTTAACACACTTTTCTGGTGCAACCACTACTATGAGGGCCATAGGGCGACACGTATGATTTTTGTCACCCAGGCACCAATTTTATTACACACATTTGTAGTGTAGAATGCGCCTGAATCTATGAACCTGTTCTACTGTGGGTCATAGATTTAGCGCTTTCTACCTACAAAGCAACACTTCTGGCTCAGGTAAAACACTTTTAAAGTGCTATACCTGTTCCAGCAGTAATGCACCTGGATTTGCCGTACTAAACACATAAATGTGTAGAATCATACGCTTGTGGTGCGACCACTCCAGAACGTCCCCCGATTTCAGGCGCCATGGGTGCTTTATAATGGGCCTAATTATGGAGTGCACCTGCTGATACATTGAGCGCACAGGGCTGCACCAGTTTTTGGGCTGATAGGACACCAGAATACTGACGCATGTTGCCCAAAGTGTCTATGGAGTAGTACCACCATGGAAGGAATCCTTGCTCATGCAAGAACCCTTTTCATTGAGTTTTGCCAATGTCTATAGAATACCTACAAAGTCCATACAAATTACCCGGCAGTAGCTGTTGTAAGGCACCTTGCTCTATGATAAATCCACCCAGTGTCGGACTGGGGTGTCTAGGGTCCACAGGTGGAGTTGATTCTTGGGGCCCACCAGTTGAGCTGTTTCTGGGCGCACAGGTGGAGTTGACTCTAGGGGCCCACTAGTTGAGCTGTTTCTGGGCGCACAGGTGGAGTTGACTCTAGGGGCCCACCAATTGAGCTGTTTCTGGGTCCACCAGTGGAGTTGATTCTAGGGGTCCACCAGTTGAGCGGTTTCTGGGTCCACCGGTGGAGGTGATTCTAGGGGTCCACCAGTTGAGCTGTTTCTGGGTCCACCGGTGGAGTTGATTCTAGGGGTCCACCCGTTGAGCTGTTTCTGGGCCCACAGGTGGAGTTGATTCTAGAGGTCCACCAGTTGAGCTGTTTCTGGGCCCACAGGTGGAGTTGATTTTTGGGGCCCACCAGTTGAGCGGTTTCTGGGCCCACCGGGGGAGTTGATTCTAGGTGCCCACCAGTTGAGCTGTTTCTGGGCGCACAGGTGGAGTTGATTCTAGGGGCCCACTAGTTGAGATGATTCTGGGCCCACCGGTGGAGCTTAATTTAGGTGCCCACCCTACACCTACTGTAAATGACTGTACATGCCTCCTATACTCTTCTTCTTCCATTCTGCCTCTCTCTGTAGGCTTTTTTGCCTCTTCCAAAGATGTATATGCAGTTAAAAACAACTTCAGGTCTACCATGCTCAGGGGCCCACCGGGGGCTTCCTCTATTCCCCTGTGAGCCAGTCCAAGCCCGTCCCCACCATGCAATGACTATGTAGCATCTATAAACTGTATCCTGAAACCAGCAGTTTACCAGTCCCATTCTGACCAAAGTCTGGGACGTGTCTGCTTATCTTGTGAGTCCTCTCGATACACCAGAAGAATAAGTATGAAGTAACCGGTATAGATGAATTTATCTCCGTGTGCTCTCCAGCTAAGCTTTGAGTGAATGTGACTTGGACTATAACTTGTGAAAATGTGTTTTTGGCTTCTCATTAAACTTTAAGACTCTTCTCTATAAAAGACTAAAAGACACAAATGCTGTTGATTAATGGCACATAAAAGGGGCATATGTTTCTCCACTGAGGCTCGGTGAATGTTCTTGCTCTACAGCAGTTAACTACAGCTTATCATGCCAACTCTACAAAGTGCCAAGCTGGAGGGTAGGAATCCAAGTTTCTAAAGAACTAAGGGAAACCATTTCTTTTAGACAAGATGTTAATTTAGGGTTGAGCTTCGTTCTTCTGAAAAAAATTCCATGTCTGCTTTGACGGGACGTGACATGAGTACAGTGTAGCCGTGAGCCCACTGGGTAATTGCTGGCTAGTGGTTCCATATAAAGGATGGCGCCTTCTTGTGTGTGAATGCGGGCAGCAGGCTATTAGTAGGTTCTATATAAAGAAATAATGGTACTAAAAGGCTCAAATTCTGTTCAAATTAAAGGGCCTGTTCAATGAAAAAAATATTTTCAAAATAATATCTCTCCCATAGTTTGTCAATTTTGTAATGTAATTTATGTTTTTTGTAGGTTTCGTGTAGTTCTACATCAGCTGGTTGATAACAGGAAGTGCTAATAGTTTTTTTTCATACGCAGGAAGCACCACTATGTCCAGCCCAGGGGATCAATCCTCCGTGAGGCTCCCGTTTCGTTCCGGGGGCCGTCCCGTACATCCCGGTGTTGTAGACAGAACCACAGAGGGGTTTGACGTCCCAGTTGGGGGTGGGGGGGTCAAATCAGTATATTGGTTGACACGTGCCAGAGAGCAAGAAAATCACAGCCTGACAATTTCTCAGTCTAATGAGTTCTTCTAAGTTTATTACAAAGACACAAGTTTTTATACTTTGGGCGTTGTGACAACTCACTCTTGTCCGGACGCCATCTTGGATCGTCCTGGGGGTTTCTTCAGCTCATGGATCGCCGCTTTGGTAAAACGGATGGCAGTCAGACACAGTGTTCCGTTTAAAACTGGCCGCAGCCAGCTTTATTGAGGCTCAGAACAGAGGTACATCAGTACACAGAGAAACAAAATAAACCCTCGGCTGCCTGGCCACTAACTAAACATAAACAAGTTTAGTCCTAACTACCAGAGGTCTGTGCCTACTGCACAGCCCCTCCAAAACACCACAGTCCTCACCAGACTCTACTAGTTCAGGCTTCTCTCAAGCCTCTTGGGGGCCAGAGCCTCTCTCCAGCTCCTCCACTGCTCCACTCGCAGGCAGCAGACCACGCCCCCTTAACACCTGCAGGTTAAGGGCTTTTATAGCAATCCAGGGACTGGCCCACAACCTGGCCTGGAACGTGGGGACGACCTCCCACCCAACGCTATGACCGTCCCGGGAAAGGCAAGCCATCACTAACCGCATAGCAGCCATACTAACTACCTGTGTCAGTAACCTAGTGTTACTGACGCTAAGCCTTCCCCCACCGAAGCCAGGACTTCGGTGGCACGTACGCCACCTAGTGGCAGAACCATACGACCACCCATGGTCGCTCTGCCACAGCGTATACACATTCCATAAGCAACATGTGACGTTACATCCACCCTCTTAATTGGCTCTTCTTATCTACATATTTGAATGACACACCCTACCTTTTGTTTGAGAGAATCAAAACAGTTAAGGCCAGTAGCCATTTTGGTATGTCTTCGAGGCATATCAGGGTATGTCTGAACACAGACGCCATCTTGTGGGTGAAATAGACATTTCACATAATACATAACACATTAGAGAATGTAGAGTTATACAGGCAGCTTTTATGTTCTATAAAATAAAGACATGTGAGGTATTATACTAATACATTAAAATGGAGACACAAAGGATCACACATATATATAACCTTTGTTACCATCCACAACACCTGCTGAACAGTGAACGTTCCTCATTCACATGCTATGTACAGCCAATCACAGGCTAGAGCGGTCATGTGCACATGATGTTGTGATTGGCTGCACATAGCATGTGAACGAGGGTCCTTCACTGTACTGCAAGGATGTACGGGCTGGTTATAGGGATGGAACGGGAGCGTCATGAAGGTGAGTAGGCTCCTTTTTTTCTACTTCTAATCATACCTCAGCGAACCAATGAGCTTTTGTAAGTCCCCTTTAAGTGCTGAGAAGTGAAAGGCACAGTGGAGTGAGTTTGGATGAGACAGCTTCCTTCTTCCCCCATCCACATCACAATGTACATTCCTGTACAGTGCTCGATTTGGGACCTGCTGTGAGTGTAACAGGAGCCGCTCTCCACTACACTGGTGGGTGGCTTCTCTAGGAAGGGGAGCCCTGCATAGCTACTTGCCAAAAAGCAGTAATCATGGAGTGGGGCTAACCAGGGCTGGATATGCTAGGGGCCCCATGACAGCTGTGCAGGGTCTGTGTTTAAGACACCTGAATACTAATATATGATACCAAAGGCATAACTTCAAGCTTTTGGGCAAAAAATGAAATGGGGCCCCCCAGTTACCATGCACCATTTACAATGCTGGTATCTTCTTATGTGGCAGGAGGGCTTTTGGACCCCCTCAGGCTGCAGGGCCCGGTAACGACTGCTACCTCTGCACCCCTGTAGCTATGCCCCTGTATGGTACTTTTGTAGCAACATCAATAAGAAAGGAAGTAGCTAGCTTCTCCTCTAATTTAGGATGTGCCTGGTATATAACTCCGTGAGACCCAGACATCGCTAAGTTTATTTTTTCTTCAAATACCTGAAAATATACAGGAACAATGTCAGCACTGGGTTAACTAACCTGAACAGCTTACAGCAGTGTTCCCCAACTCCAGTCCTCGAGACCCACCAACAAGTCATGCTTTTAGGATCTCCCACAGAATGCACTGTCCATAATTAAATCACCTGTGTCAGGATCTCCAACAGAATGCATGGACAATAATTATATCACCTGTGCAATACTGAGGAAATCATGACCTGTTGGTGGCCCTTGAGGACTGGAGTTGGGGACCTCTTGGCCTTCAGGACATCCCATGCTACAAGTGTTTATGGTAGACTGAGTCATAAATGACGGTGAAGAATTTGGCCCAATTATATGGTAGATTGGGAGGACGTTTGGATACAGAACGTAAACCATGTATTTGTTACACTTCTGTTGAGTAAATTAGCGCCAAGAACCCACATAACAAGAGGATCCAAGGAATCATGTTTTCTCAAGTAAACCATGGAGGAGTTGGTAACTGTGTGCTCCCCACATATGTATCGCACTGCTGAGGTCACCCGACATATGGAGCACCCTATGGCTCCTCAGATGATGTGTGGCGCTTTGTGTACTTACTGCATGAGATGGAACAGCTTTGTGTGTGGGTTTCCTTTCCTGGCAAGTAATGATAGATATCTATTATTGTGCTAGAAAGAATAGAAGCAGAGCAGCGCGGCGGGAGTAAACCTCCTGGAGGCAAACACAGTGGTGTTGTGTAAATTCAATGGTATTGTCCACATAAGGCAATACCTGGTTATGTGACAAGTCCTCTAATGTAAAGTTGACCCTTGGGGTGTCCTCTCCCATCTTGTTGACCCTTAGGGTGTCCTCTCCCATCTTGTTGACCCTTGGGGTTCCCTCTCCCATCTTATTGACCTTTGGGGTTCCCTCTCCCATCTTGTTGACCCTTGGGGTTCCCTCTCCCATCCTCTTGACCCTTGGCGGTTCCCTCTCCCATCTTGTTGACCCTTGGGGGTTCCTTCTCCCATCCTGTTGACCCTTGGGGGTTCCCTTTCCCATCTTGTTGATCCTTGGGGGTTCCCTCTCCCATCCTGTTGACCCTTGGGGGTTCCCTCTCCCATCTTGTTGATCCTTGGGGGTTCCCTCTCCCATCTTGTTGACCCTTTGTGGGTTCCCTCTCCCATTTTGTTGACCCTTTGGAGGTTCCCTCTCCCATTTTGTTGACCCTTTGGAGGTTCCCTCTCCCTTTTTGACCCTTGGGGGTTCCCTCTCCCATCTTGTTGACCCTTTGTGGGTTCCCTCTCCCATTTTGTTGACCATTGGGAGTTCCCTCTCCCATCTTATCTGTTATTGTTGGGGGAACTGGGTGCTGAAACAGTACTTATAGAACATGGTGAAAAGGCAACCAAGAGCGACCCTTCACTATGAGACCCAGCTGCATGAAATGCCCCAATACAGGGGTGCACAACATGTGGCGCCCAGAGCCCCTCTGTGTAGCCACCAATCATAAGGACAGGAACAAGCTTTGTCTGTATCCTCATACGTAAGACAGGAACGTTCAACTCTTAACACCTGATGGCCCTTTTATGGTAAACTCTGTATGGCTGGCAAGGTGTAAATGGCACTATTATGGTAGGCATTGTGTGGCAGGCACTGTTGTACTGGGTACTGTATGGCTGGGACTCTTATAGTGGGCATTGTATGGTTGGTACTGGTATTGTGGGCAGTGTATTACTGGTACTGTTATGGTGGGCAGTGTTGGCTGGCACTGTTATGAGGAACTCTACTGGCACTGTGTAAGTGGCACTCTTATGGTGGGCACTGTATGGCTGGCACTGTTATGGTGAACTCTGTATGGCTGGCAATGTGTAAGTGGCACTTCTATGGTGGGCATTGTGTGGCTGGCACTGTGTAAGTGGCACTCTTATGGTGGGCACTGTATGGCTGGCAACGTTATACTGGGCAGTGTGTGGCTGGCACTGTTATCATGGGTACTGTATGGCTGGGACTCTTATGGTGGGCACTGTATGGTTAGTACTGGTATTGTGGGCACTGTATAGCTGGTACTGTTATGGTGGGGCAGTGTGTGGCTGGCACTGTTATGATGAACTCTGTATGGCTGGCACTGTGTAAGTGGCACTGTTATTGTGGGCATTGTGTGGCTGGCACTGTTATGGTGGGCATTGTGTGGCTGGCACTGTTATGGTGGGCAGTGTGTGGCTGGCACTATATGGCTGGCACTGTGTAAGTGGCACTGTTATGGTGGGCCTTGTGCGGCTGGCACTGTATGGCTGGCACTTTGTAAGTGGCACTGTTATGGTGGGCATTGTGTGGCTGGCACTGTTATGGTGGGCATTGTGCGGCTGGCACTGTATGGCTGGCACTGTGTAAGTGGCACTGTTATGGTGGGCATTGTGTGGCTGGCACTGTTATGGTGGGCATTGTGTGGCTGGCATTGTTATGGTGGGCATTGTGTGGCTGGCACTGTTATGGTGGGCATTGTGTGGCTGGCACTGGTATGGTGGGCATTGTGCGGCTGGCACTGCTATGGTGGCCATTGTGTGGCTGGCACTGTTATGGTGGACATTGTGTGGCTGGCACTGTTATGGTGGGCATTGTGCGGCTGGCACTGTTATGGTGGGCATTGTGTGGCTGGCACTGCTATGGTGGGCATTGTGTGGCTGGCACTGTTATGGTGGGCATTGTGTGGCTGGCACTGCTATGGTGGGCATTGTGCGGCAGGCACTGCTATGGTGGGCATTGTGTGGCTGGCATTGTTATGGTGGGCATTGTGTGGCTGGCACTGTTATGGTGGGCATTGTGTGGCTGGCACTGTTATGGTGGGCATTGTGTGGCTGGCCCTGTTATGGTGGGCATTGTGTGGCTGGCACTGTTATGGTGAAAGGCGCAAAGTTAAGAGATGGAAAACATTTTATGTCATGGCTGGGTGTGCGGGGACTTGCTCCATCACATCTGAGAGTTTTTATTTTTGTACTTGTTCCAACCCTGGGTTGTCAATGGATCATCTTATCGTTCTGCTGGTCCGCGCCATGTTTGCATGGGCAGATTGCTGGAAGTTACGCACAGAGCCACTGATACAAGGGCGGGCATATTATCCTTGCCACTCGCAAAATACGCTTTAACAGGATGGAGAAATGTTTTGTCTATTCTCCACGCGCTAATTTCTCTCACATGAGCCACATAGAAAACGCGCTAAGCTTGGCGAAGTAAATGACGGACATCAGCCAAACGTAGGAGGAAACAGTACATGAATTCGTGTACGGAATAACATTATCAAAGGCATTAGATTATAGGCATAAAAACACCGGTCATTAAGGCTCCGGCTCGCACTGATCAGAGTCGGACAAGATCATTCATGTGAAGTTGTTCTTGACTATTTCCCCTCTGCTATGGAAACTTTCATGGGACTTCGTAAACAGTGGCCTCAGTGGGTAGTTCAAGCTCAGCTCCTCTCCCTCTATTTAGACCCTATTAGTTCACAGAGTCAGCTTCACTCCTATCATTTCCTATATATCACAGAGCTCAGCTCACTCTCCTTATATTACCATATATCACAGAGCTCAGCTTCTCCCTCTGTCTATAACCCTATATATCACAGTGCTCAGCTTTCACTGCTTATCATTACGCTATATATACAGTGCTAGCATTCTTCCCTATCGATATACCCTATATATCACAGAGCCAGTTTCCTCTAATCTTACCCTATATAGTCCCGAGCAGTTCTCTCCCCTATCATTATGCTTATATCACAAAGCTCAGCTCTCTCCCCTATCATATACCCTATATTCACAGAGCTCAGCTCCCTCCTCTAATATAACCGATAATCACAGACTTGTAAAGACGGCCTGGTTCATTTATGCAGGGTTAGTAATATGTCCATTTCAGCAATAATGGCAACTGTATTGATTTAGGCTAATTTGTGTGCTGGCACTGCTAGGTGGGCATGTGTGGCTGGCATTGTTATGGTGGGCATTGTGTGGCTGCACTGTTATGGTGGGCATTGTGCGAGGCACTGCTAGGTAGGCATTGTGTGGCTGGCACTGCTATGGTGGGCATTGTGCGGCAGGCACTGTTATGGTGGGCATTGTGTGGCTGGCATTGTTATGGTGGGCATTGTGTGGCTGGCACTGTTATGGTGGCATTGTGTTGCTGGCACTTCTATGGTTGGCATTTTGCGGCAGGCACTGTTATGGTGGGCATTGTGTGGCTGGCACTGCTATGGGTGGCATTGTGTGGCTGGCATTGGTTTATGGTGGGGAATTTGTGTGGCTGGCACTGTTATGGTGGGCATTGTGCGGCAGGCACTGCTAAAGGTGGCATTGTGTGGCTGGCACTGTTTTTGGTGGGCATTGCGTGGCTGCACTGTTTATGGTGGGCATTGCGTGGGCTGGGAATGTTATGGTGGGCATTGCGTGGCTTTCACTGTTAGGGGGGCATTGTGTGGCTGGCACTGTTATGGTGAACGGCGCAAAGTTAAGAGATGGAAAACATTTTATGTCATGGCTGGGTGTGCGGGGACTTGCTCCATCACATCTGAGAGTTTTTATTTTTGTACTTGTTCCAACCCTGGGTTGTCAATGGATCAGATCTTGATCGTTCTGCTTGGTCCAGCGCCAGTGTTTGCAATTGGGCAGATGCTGGAAGATTACGCACAGAGCCGAATACAAGAGGACGGGCAATATTATCCTTCCACTCGCAAAATTAGAGGCCTTTAATACAGGACTGTGGAGAAATGTTTTTCTATTCCTCCCACGCGCTATATTTTTCTCTTCACATGAGCCACATAAACAACGCGCTATAGCTTGGCGAAGTAAAAATAGAACGGACATCATCCAAACCGTAGGAGAGGAAACATGTACAATGACATTCGCTGTACACGGAATTATACATTATCAAAGGACGTCAGATTATAGGCATAAAAATCAACCACGGTTATTAAGGGCTCCGGCTCCGCACATAGATCAGAGATCAGGACAAGATCATTCATGTGAAGTTGTTCTTGACCTATTTCCCTCTCTGACTATGGAAACTTTCATGGGACTTCGTAAAAACAGTGGCTCAGTGGGTAGTTCAGAGCTCAGCTCCTCTCCCTCTATCATATAATCCTATATATCACTGAGCTCAGCTTCTCTCCTCTATCATATATCCCTATATATCACAGAGCTCAGCTCCTCTCCTCTATCATATAACCCTATATATCACAGAGCTCAGCTTCTCTCCCTCTATCATATAACCCTTTATATCACAGAGCGCAGCTCCTCTCCCTTGTCCCTATAACCCTATATATCACAGAGCTCATCTTCTCTCCTCTATCATATAACCCTATAAAAATCACAGAGCTCAGCTCCTCTCCTCTATCATATAACCCTAAATATCACAGAGCCAGCTTCTCTCCTCTATCATATAACCCCATATATCACAGAGCTCAGCTTCTCTCCCTCTATCATATAACCCTATATATCACAGAGCTCAGCTCCTCTCCTCTAATCATATAACCCTATATATCACAGAGCTCAGCTTCTCTCCCTCTATCATATAATCCTATATATCACAACTCAGTTTCTCTCCCTCTATCATATAACCCTATATATCACAGAGCTCAGCTCCTCTCCTCTATCATATAACCCTATATATCACAGAGCTATGTAAAGACGGCTCTGCGTTCTATTTATGCCAGGGTTATAGTAATATGTCCATTTCACAAAATAATGGGCAACTTTTTGTATCTGCCCATTTCTAGTCCTAATTCTAAGATTTAGTTTACATGTAAATTGCAACACCCACGGGGGGGTGTGAGCAGTGACATATCTATGGGTCATATTAGCTCAGCTGTTTTGAGCGCTGTGAGAAGCATCTGTAAGACACTTGTATGGGTGACAGATGGCCGCAGGCTGCATTTATCATAATGACGCAAGTCCCATCCATATCTCGGTAGCTGGGGACTGATGCATGTGACAATCTTCTCACTATGTGGAACAGATGTCACTATGTGAAGCCATAGAGCATCATAGTGCTGCCCCCTTCTGTAAAGAGGAGACCTCTGCCTAGGGAGCGCTTTTCCCTAAAATAACCCATAGCTTTTAGCTGGAGGAGCTACTGATGACCAAGTATCACTGTTGTTATGACATAGTTACTGCAATGATTGGCTTTAAACATATAACTAAAAGTAAATACTTTTACTAAATACATTGCTGTTCTGATTTTGCTTCATTTCTGGGTTAGAGCAGTTCTTACTAGTAACTCCTGCTTGTGTACACAAGCTTCGCTAGGTTACCTGTTTCCTCTCTGCGCTGTGTAAAAACTAAACTGGTGACATCACTCCCTGCTGTGTCTTATCAGCAGCACAGAGGCTTGTTTATCTTTCTTACTGACAAACTTAAACCAGAAAGGTGTATCCGTTCGTCTCTCTCTATGCCTCCGGGGAAGACAGAAGATCCAAAAACGGAAAAAAGGAAGACAGATAGGCGCACAAATATAGTGTAATAGGTTCCTCTAGAAATGGTAACGTGATAGATATATTTGCTCACCTGAGATTGTTGCACAAGATATGGTGCAACTCATACAAAGTGCCTGTAAACACGCTTTCACCATCAGCTGCCAGTGCCTCCAATCCACTCGTGCAAAAGGAAAATATATAACCTTATGTCTGCTTCTGGATCACCAGTTCCAGACTTAAATGAAGGTATAACTAGCGCTCGTGATATAAAACCAGAATCTTTTCGTTCGTTTAGTGGAGTCAAATCCTCATCTGTACCATGAGCATTTTTATTTAAAAAAAAATAAACAATAAAAACAATCAGAATTTTAGACAAAAGATTCTACGCGTTTCGCACGCATCATCGTGTGCTTCCTCAGGAGTTTAAGCATAAGTGAAAATGCACACTGAATAAATAGTCATTACTGACCCCTCCCTTTCATTAGTTTTAACCCATCTTATCCCATGACAAAGTTGTATATATCCATCATATCCATTAACGCACTGTACAGTGTTTAAAAAGGCGTTGTACTTTACACAAACCAATGATGGGGCTTAATCGCTCCATAAACGTGCACTTACATGTTAGAAGAAGCCTATTGATGCGGTCTTTCGTACAGCCGCATCATGCCAAAATACCGGCGCTCTGCCGGAAGCGGAAGTCCACGTCATAGAGAGGGCGTCTGCACAATCACTATCCGTGCTCTAGCTCGTACCGCGCATGCTCCGTGCCAGTACTTCGAACTTAAACCCTTTAGAGTCCTATAGCCTTGTGCGCTTTTGTTTAAACACCTTCATCCCCCCATGTCCCTCTAACATGCTCAGCTAGGAATAAAAGAGCTGAAATGTCAGTCACTGCTGTAGAACCGCCTACAGCCTGAACAGGAAAAAGGAGTCTGAAGCAGTAGAACCACCCACAGTCTGGACAGGAAGTGGGAGTCTGAAGCTGTAGCACCGCCCACAGCCTTGAACAGGAAGTGGAAGGCTAACACGATAGAACCGCCTACAGCCTGAACAGGAAGTGGAGGCCTGAACCTGTAGAACCGCCTACAGCCTGAACAGGAAGTGGAGGCCTGAACCTGTAGACGCCTACGCTGAATAGTGAAGGCCTGACCGTAGAACCGCCCCAGACTGAACAGGATGAGCTGAACCTGTGACGCTACACCTAACAGGAAGTGGAGGCCTGAACCGTAGAACGCTACACCTGAACAGATAGTGAGGCCTGAACCTGTAGAACCGCCCAGACTGAACGGAATGAGCAAACCTAAAAACACCTCAGCCTGAAGGAATGTGAATCTGATGCTGTAGAACCGACCACAGCCTGTCTAGGAAGTGGCAGCCTGAAACTGTAGAACTGCCCACAGCCTGAACAGGAAGTGGGAGCCTAAAGCTATAGAACCACCCACAGCCTGAACAGGAAGTGGGAGCCTGAAACTGTAGTACCGCCCACAGCCTGAACAGGAAGTAAGAGCCTGAACCTCTAGAACCGCCGACAAGCTGAACAGGAAGTGGGGGCCTTTAATCTGTAGAACCGCCCACGGGCTGAACAGGAAGTAAGAGCCTAAAGCTATAGAACCGTCCACAGCCTGAACAGGAAGTGTCAGCCTGAAGCTGTAGAACTGCCCACAGCCTAAAAAGGAAGAGGGAGCCTGAAGTTTGAGAACTCATTTTGTCAGTCATCAACACCACTTGTCACAGTCAAACCCAAAGTTTTAACTTTAAAATCTGAAAGCTCATAGTGTTAGTATTTTAGCTTCTTAACTACTGACTCTGAGAGCTCGGCCTGTCAGCTACCTTATAAGTGATCCCTGTCATTCATTGTTGTCACTCGTCAGGGTCGATCTAATATACATTTTTTAATAGCGACACTTTACTCTGACACCAAACATTGTCAACTCTGTCATTTCCCCATCAGAGCCATTGCCGATCAGGAATAGGATAAACCTATTTCTTTTAAAGAACATATATTTTGCTTTCAGAAATGCTCGTGTTTGTATCCAGCTGAATGCATTTGTAATAGTCCATCAAACACCTGATTTTTAATGGTTTGTTTACTACTTTCTGCTGAAAAATGACTTTCCATTACATTTTGGGGGTGAAAAATGAACAAAACAGATCTCAGTTCAGCTCATAATTAGTCTACAGAGAAGGCTCCGCTTCAGGAAAACCTTTTATAGTGAATACTGCCTTACATAGGATACCAGGTTCATACAGTAAAAGTATTCATCAGAAATCACAGGATACAGAATACAGAGTACCAATTACTTCCCCGTGATTGACGTGCATCGGGGAGCAGCCGTCAGTCACCCATCCCCCATTGGATCGGCCATTTGCTTTCATTCAATTACTTCGAAACGCGTCACCATTACAGTGTGTGGTTATATTTTTTAAAAAAAAAGCTAACTGGAAGTGAGATAGGACTCTTGTAACGCCACCTATGTGGAATTTCTCAATTTACAGATAAAACACAGGAAAAATGGGACATTAATTACTCAATAAACACAGAAACACAACCATACTCACAGCTCAAAGGCTGGACTGAAACTGAACCCAGTAAAGAGGCAACACTGGCCCCTATGTTACTTGGGAAAGATAAACAGGTGCAGCTGATTGCTGAGCAGTAGCTCACACACCCTCCACTAGGGGAACAATTAGACTGCACATTAAATTGATACCTGTTCACACAGTATGCAGAAAAGCCCCAGTATAATACATGGGAGACTGCACAAATGCAAAAATACCGATAAGACAACCACTCACACGCCTTCAATATATGAGGAGGGTGGTTGCTGGTATTATAATTGCATATAGATAAGGCGATACAAAATGGTGCCATAAATGCAGATATGTGTGGTGCACCATGCTGGCTTACAGCCCATTATGCCACTACTATTCGATTGGGCGGGCTGCCCAGCACTCTTGGGGTGTCCAACACAAAATACAGACACCATCTGCTCCCCAGTACTTTTGGGTAAAAAAAATGGACATACTTGGAGCAGCCAAGTCATATAAGTCTCCACACCCGTACATTGTGCCATTCCTTACTGAGAAACTTTACACCCAACATTCCTACATTGTGCCATTCCCCACTGAGGAACTTTACACCCCACACACCTACATTGTGCCATTCCCTAATGAGGAACTTTACACCCAACATACCTACATTGTGCCATTCCCTACTGAGGAACTTTACACCCAACATACGTACATTGTGCCATTCCTTACTGAGTAATTTTACACCCAACATACCTACATTGTGCCATTCCCTACTGAGGAACTTTACACCCCACACACCTACATAGTGGCATTCCCTACTAAGGAACTTTACACCCCACACACCTACAAAGTGGCATTCCCCACTGAGGAACGTTACACCTCACACGCCACATTGTGCAATTCCCTACTGAGGAACTTTACACCCAACATACGTACATTGTGCCATTCCCTACTGAGGAACTTTACACCCAAGATACCTACATTGTGCCATTCCTTACTGAGGAATTTTACACCCAACATACCTACATTGTGCCATTCCCTACTGAGGAACTTTACACCCCACACACCTACATAGTGGCATTCCCTACTAAGGAACTTTACACCCCACACACCTACATAGTGGCATTCCCTACTAAGGAACTTTACACCCACCACCTACATAGTGGCATTCCCTACTAAGGAACTTTACACCCCACACACCTACATAGTGGCATTCCCCACTGAGGAACTTTACACCTCACACGCCACATTGTGCCATTCCCTACTGAGAAACTTTACACCCAATACGACTTCATTGCACCATTCCCTTCTGAGGAGCTTTACACCCCGTACCCCTGCTTTGTGCCATTCCCTACATTTCCTACTAAGGAACTTTACAACCGACACGGCTTCATTGTACCATTCCCTACTGAGGAACTTTACACCCCTACATTTTGCCATTCCCTACTGAGGAACTTTACCCCTTTAGCACTACGTCTAGAGCCTCTAACCTAGCCAACTAGTATTGTACTCTGCAGGGAAAAGGGGGCACCTAATTTTTGGTGCTGCAGAGTCCTGGCTCTTTTCTCATGAGCCTTTTTGAATAAATTTAAATTTCAGTGGATCAACCAAGACGTATAGGTTTCCACACACCAACATGGTGTGTAGTTATATAGGGGAATAACATGGGCCCCAATGAAAAACCTTTAAGAGAGCCCCCAAATTGAAGTTAAAAATTTGGGGGGGTTCTCTGTGGCAAAGGCCACAAAATACCAGGACCCCGCTGCGATGACTACCTTTGCACCATGTTGTCAAGCGTACTTTTCATGGCCCATGTTTTTCCTACGTTCTTCTACAGATGGTTTTGGATCACAGTCATGTACTCTAAATAGACCCCAAACCGCAGCTGTGTCATTATCTGTATTGTGATCATGTACAGAGGTCACAGCCATTTTACCTCCTGAAAAACTCTGCTAATTTCAGCACTTTATGTCTCGCCATCAAAAGGGTGTAATTAGGTGCAACCTGGCACACCAATAAACAGGTAACAACCCATATGGTGATGGCGTACTGCAAGGATGTCCAAACAACAGGGCATCACAAATACAACAAACTGTTCTTCGTGCTCTACTAAAAGGCAGAGTTTTATGCTATTACTTGTGGTACAAGCTTAAAGGGGTTGTATCATTACATTAAATGGTCTTCAGAATAAGGGGACAGTAAAAACAAGCAACTTTGCAATTGGATGTTATTTGTAAAGCTATCTTGTTTTCACCGGATCCCTTATCTTCATTTTGTGTAAACACTGTTCCCCAGTGTCGGTCGAATCCCACCTCCTTGCATTTAATTGGCATTTCATTTGCTGACGGCTCTACTAATTTACATTCTGTCTGGTCCCAGGTCGTATTCACGGGAACGCGCATTCCTGCCTCTCTCACTCAGAATAAGGGGCCGGCAACATTTCACTTTGCACAGCCAGCAGCTCCATAGTAACTCTGCAGCTGCTTCTACAATCAGAATACAGCAGAATTGTGTTCAGTGGTTAATGCTCCTGCGTGTAAACATAGAAGGGAGACAGATCTGTGCTGCTCTGGATGAGTTCATAGAAGACTGGATTCAACTGTAACAAACCTCCAGCTGTGAGAGGAGAAGAGATCAGTGCTCTGAGTTCATAGAAGACTGTCTAGACTGAATGCAGGGCTGTGGTATGTAAACAGCTCTTACAAAATAAGACTGCCTAGGGAGAGGAATGACACAGTGACATGTGGAGTCAGGCAGAGAGGGGGGGAGGGAGCAGGGATGTGCTATCCCCTCCCACTGATCTCAAACAAACACACTGACTTGGGAGCGAGCATGAACAGTGAAGGGGGGGATGCTGTCATCCCCCTTCAGTTAAGAAACACCCACCTGGATTTGAGGAGCTGAGAAACTGAAAGTACAATGAAACACACGAACTGTTGAAGCGATAAATCCCCTTTAATATAGAGATGTGGTCATTGTAGCTTGTTACTGAGCAAATCTGGACAAGAGTGTCGCCTTTGATGCGTATGGAAGTCGTTATGTGTTTTTGGCAATTATTTTGCCTATTGCAGTAGTTTTTTATAATTTCTACATGAATGGGTGTGACTAAAAAAAGTTTGAAAACAGCCCACATTGGTCACTGGAGCAGTAACAATATAACAACATTTCCTGCTCTCTGTTACTTATCAGCTTTGCTGCACAGACTGTGACAGAATGAATTATATTAGAAAGTCAGAAGCACTAGAAAAACTAATTATATAGGTGCACGCCTACAAACCCAGTCCAAAGGTTCTTCAATGCACACAATATAGATCCAGACAGCACTTCCGAAATAAAGCAGTTTTATTTCACCCAAAGGGGATTTATTTCCTGCCTATATAGAAATGAAGGTGTCCAATGGTCGTATAAATGACCCAAATGTGGCTGCAATTGACCGTATAATCTTCTGGCCTGATACCTGCCCCTAATCTTGTGGATTTACCTGCTTACTACAATTTAGGACCAGTGTTACCGCCTTTTATTCATGCTCACTCCAATTTATTGTTTTTAGTTATGAGGGTTAAACCTTCTCTATGTAAGTTTACGATATAATGGTAAACTCCAGGGCTATAACATAGTAGCTGTCCCTTTCAGTGTGTTCAAAACAGGGCGTGTGTGATTTGTTTGAACTACATATCATGTGGCCCAGCAGGCTTGACATCACCATGCCTTTCCCCACAGTGTGCTCGCTCTAGTTAAACAAAGGTCTGTTTATGTAAAGAGCTGTGAGTAGCTACAATGTAGTTGAGTGGTTAGCACTTCTGCTTTTCAACATAAGGGTCTTAGGTTCATATCCCTGCTGTAACCAAACATAAGGATTTTTTTGTCTTTTTTGTTTGACTTATTACTACGGAGGACAGAGGACTGGAGTAGAATAACAGCACCTGGGGTCGAACACTCACTCAGCAGTGAGTGTGTGTGACTAAGCAGGGAATAGAATGACAGTAGCTTTCTAAGAGGAGAATTGATGTCTGAGCATGTATGGTCAGGACTGAGCAGCTCTCGACAATGGTAGTATCCCCTAGCGACGAGCTGTAGACTATGGATCACTAAAGGAGCAGCTAAAACAAAAATGGTACTGAATTTTTAATAATGATGAATGGTGAAAATGTTTATTATTTAATTTTCAAGCTTCAAACATCAATTTCACTTGTGGTAAAACCCCTTTAAACAAGTTGATTGTATGTCTTTCTAGATTAGATAAATTTTTTTGAAGTTTCTTGCATTTTTCAATTTAACCCTGTAATAAGGCATGACATCCAGTTACATTATACTGATGATAAGGGAATAAAGAGCAGGCTCACTCACTGAGCCCGCTCCATAATTACAGCCAGGACCTGCTGCTAACAGCCAGAATCTGACTTTACTCATATCCTGGCCCTCTTAACCCTTTAAATGCTGCAGTAAACATGCCCACAAGATAGTGGGGTGTTGAGCAGTTGTCATGACAGCTGGGGGCCTAATGTATGCCTTGATGACTGCCACATTACTACTCCTATTACACCCTGCCTAATAAAATTAAAAAAAAAAAAAAAAGAGTTAGATATAATTAGTATCTGTCACATTCTAACAGGGTAGAAAGCCAGGTATTGGTTGATCATCTGTGTTCACTGCGGGCAAGGATGGTGTAGCAGTAGAGACCACGGCAGGTCTAAGGGGATCCCCAGGTCTTCACTGGAGCCTGACCGGCCGGCCGGCCTTCACTCCGGGGAACCCCCAGGTCGTTACCCTTGACGTGGCTACCCGTGGTGACAGCCGATGTGCTGGACGAAGGGCACTGGGAACTGGCAGAGGTGACTGGTACAGCAGGTGTAGCTGTACACAGGTAACAGGATCCCAAGCAGGTAGCGGACTAGTACAGCGGCAGATAAGCAGTAGTGCAGATGGCAACTGGTGCAACAGCAGAAACAGTAGAAACTGTACTTAGGAACACACAGGGTTAACATAGGGTTAACGCAGGTATTGCAGCAACAGTACAGCAAACAGGGATCTATGAAGTACATCAATGAACTGACTTTGAGGAAGGGGTAGGAAGTTCCTTAAATGCAAGGAGGTCAAAGGCTGGGTAATTGGGACACTGTCCCTTTAAATATTCGTGCACTGACATGTGCGTGCCTTAGGGGACATACGTGTGCACAGAAGATGCCATAGCGTACTGGTGCGAGCAGGATCGCCGGCCGGAGCAGGAGCGAGGACAGGTGAGTATGATTTACTGGAGGGGCACGGACAGGGAGCAGCAGCGGTAAGAGAAGCAGGGGCATGGATATGTCCGCGGACCCAGGCAGGGGCTGTGGCGTGAGCCGTGATAGTATCGTCACGTTGTAAAAGTCTGACCTATTAAAATCTAGAAACATTTATCCCGTACAAAGAACGTGGTAGAAAAAAATTAACGCCAAAATGTTAGCATTTTTTTTTATAACATCACGTGGACACATTCAGTAACATAATGTAATAGGCTTCAATACTGGAGTTTTCATGTATTACATCAAACGTTAAGTTATAGATTCAGGAGAAATAAGAAAAGCAAATAGGGTCTGCTAAATACTGTACATTGGTTTTATTCCTTCCTTAATCATCATGCCTCAGAGATACATGGATAACAAGGTTATAATTCCTATAATACTATTATAACACTGCTTCAAAGAATAAATGAATGATCGGCTCATCTGGCTCTTTAGTGTCTTCAGCTTTAGTAGACAAAGTATATAAAAAACTTCCATCCAGTGAGACAGAAATCTATTATTTCCATTTCTTTAAAAACGACATTATTCAATAGAGCATATCATAGTTTCATAGTTTGTCAGGCTGAAAAAAAAAATACGTCCATCCAGTTCAGCCCATTTGTTAAAGTGTTGCTAAAGTGTTAGGCTAGGTTCACACGGCTTAACTGCGGGGCGTAATTTCGCCCCGCAATTACGCCGTGTGGCCGGGGGCGGGGGCAGGGAGCGCGGGGGGGGGGGGGGGGGGGGCGGCATTTCGCCGGCCGTAGACAATCACTGCTAGCGGCGCGTATACGCCGCTAGAAAGTGACATGTGAATTATCTCCCCGCCCGGCGGCTTCGCAGAGCGGGGAGAGGAGACGTAATCCATAGTTCTCTATGAGAACTGTGAATTACCGTAATGAATGGGCCGTTTTCGGCCCGTAATTGACGCACTTCGGCGCGTAATTACGAACCGAAATACGGCCCAAACTTAGCCGTGTGAACATGGCCTTAAAGTGTTGGTCCAGAGGAAGACAAAACCCCCAATGAGGTAGAAGCCAATTGTCCTCATGTTAGGGAAAAAATTCCTTCCTGACTCCAATCTGGCAATCAGAATAAATCCCTGGATCAACGACTCCTCTCCAGAATATCAGTCACTATAACTTGTTATATTATTACATCTATAAATGTATACAGCCCCTTCTCCCGAATCCTGTTCACTATAACTTGTTATATTATTACATCTAGAAATGCATCCAGAACCTTCTCCAGAATCCGGTCACTATAACTTGTTATAATTATTACTTTCTATAAATGTATCCAGCCCCTTCTCCAGAATCCCGGTCACTATAACTTGTTATATTATTAACATCTATAAATGTATCCAGACCCTTCTCCAGAATCCCGGTCACTATAACTTGTTTTTATATTAACATCTATAAATGTATCCAGACCCTTCCCCAGAATCCCTGGTCACTATAACTTGTTTATATTAAACATCTAGAAATGTATCCAGCCCCTTTCTCCAGAATCCTGGTCAACTATAACTTGTTATATTTATTAAAATCTAGAAATGTATCCAGACCCTTCTCCAAAATCCTGGTCACTATAACTTGTTATATTATTACATCTAGAAATGTTCAGACCTTCTCCAGAATCTGGTCACTATAACTTGTTATATTATTACATCTAGAAATGTCCCCCAGACCCCTCTCCAGAATCCGGTCACTATAACTTGTTATATTATTAACATCTATAAATGTATCCAGACCCTTCTCCCAGAATCCTGGTCACTATAACTTGTTATATTATTTACGCTCCAGAAACGCTCCAGACCTTCTCCAGAATCCTGGTCACTATAACTTGTTATATTTTTTACATTCTATAAATGTATCCAGACCCTTCCCAGAATCCTGGTCACTATAACTTGTTATATTTTACACTATAAATGTATCCAGACCCTTCTCCAGAATCCCAGTCCCATAACTTGTTTATATTATTACATCTAGAAATTTTCCCCAGACCCCTCTCCCAGAATCCTGGCCCACTATAACTTGTTATATTAATTACATCTAGAAATGTATCCAGACCTTCTCCAGAATCCTGGTCACTATAAACTTGTTATATTATTACGCTCCAGAAACGCATCCAGACCCTTCTCCAGAATCCTGGTCACTATAACTTGTTATATTATTACATCTATAAATGTATCCAGACCCTTCTCCGAATCCTGGCCCACTATAACTGTTATATTATTACATCTATAAATGTATCCAGACCCTTCTCCAGAATCCCAGTCACCTTTAACTTGTTATTTTAAATTACATCTAGAAATGTCTCCAGACCCCCTCTCCAGAATCCGGTCACTATAACTTGTTATATTATTCATCTAGAAATGTATCCAGACCCTTCTCCAGAATCCCGCCCACTATAACTTGTTAAAATTATTACATGTAAAATGTATCCAGACTCTTCTGCAGAATCCTGGTCACTTAACTTGTTATATTATTAAACATCTAGAAATGTATCCACATCTAAAAAATGTATCCAGACCCTTAGGGCAGAATCCTGGTCACAAAAACTTTTTTATATTATTACATCTAGAAATATATCCAACCCTTCTCCAGAATCCTGGTCACTATAATTTGTTATATTATTACATCTAGAAATGTCTTCAGACCCTTCTCCAGAATCCTGGTCACTATAACTTTTTATATCATTACATCTAGAAATGTCTCCAGACCCCCTCCAGAATCCCGGCCCACTAAAACTTGTTATATTATTACATCTATAAATGTATCCAGACCCTTCCCCCAGATCCTGGTCACTATAACTTGTTTATATTTTTTACATCTAGAAATGTATCCAGACCTTCTCCAGAATCCTGGTCACTATAACTTGTTATATTATTACAATGTAGAAATGTATCCAGACCCTTCTCCAGAATCCAGGTCACTATAACTTGTTATATTATTACATTTAGAAATGTATCCAGACCCTCGCAGAATCATGGTCACAATAACTTTGTTATATTATTACATCTAGAAAGGATCCAGACCCTTCTCCAGAATCCTGGTCACTATAACTTGTTCTATTATTAAAACTAGAAAAGTATCCAGACCCATCACCAGAAATCCGGTCTATACTTTTCTATTTTTAAACATCTAGAAATGTATCCAGACCCTTCTCCAGAATCAGGGGTCACAATCACTTGTTATATTATTACATCTAGAAATATACCCGACCCTTCTCCAGAATCCTGGTCACTATAACTTGTTATATTTATTACATCTAGAAATGTATCCAGACCCTTCTCTAGAATCCTGGTCACTATAACTTGTTATATTATTACATGTAGAAATGTATCCAGACCCTTCTCCAGAATCCCGGTCACTATAACTTGTTATATTATTACATCTAGAAATGTATCCAGACCCTTCTCCAGAATCCTGGTCACAAAAACTTGTTATATTATTACATCTAGAAATGGACCAGACCCTTCTCCAAAATTTCCTGGTCACTATATCTATTTCTATTATTACATCTAGAAATGTATCCAGACCCTTCTCCAGAATCCTGGTCACTAGATACTTGTTCTATTATTACATCTAGAAATGTATCCAGACCCTTCTCAGAATCCTGGTCACTATAACTTGTTATATAATTTACATCTAGAAATTTTATCCAGACCCTTCTCAGAATCACCGGTCACTATAAATTTGTTATATTATTCCCATCTAGAAATGTTTTCCCAGACCCTTCTCCAGAATCCTGGTCACTATAACTTGTTTTTTTATTCAATCTAGAAATGTATCCAGACCCTTCTCCAAAATCCTGGTCACTATAACTTGTTATATTATTACATCTAAATGTATCCAAAGACCCTTCTTCAGAATCCTGGTCACTAGAACTTGTTCTATTATTACAATAGAAATGTATCCAGACCCTTCTTCAGAATCCTGTTCACTATAACTTGTTATTTTACCCACGCTCCAGAAATGCATCCAAGCCTTCTTGACTCTGTTAGTAAATTCAACCATGACAATTTCCTCTAGTAAGAGTTCCACAGTCTCCCCGCTCTAACAGTAAAGAATCCCTTCTAAGTTTATGTAGAAACTTTCTTTCCTCAAGACGTAGTGGATGCCCCCTTGTTCTAGATACAGTCCTGGGTATAAATAGATCTTTAGCGAGATCTCTATATTGGCTTTTAATATATTTAAACATATTTATTATGTCCCCCCACCCCCAACGGAAGCCGTCTTTTCTCTAAACTAAATAACCCTAATCTTGCTAATCTTTCTGGGTATTGCAGTCCACCCAGTCCTTTTATTATTTTAAAGCATGCTATTGCTATGAATGAGGACAGTAGTCCAAAGCGTGGTAGCGTGCTATTTTAAAGCCTGTCTCCTATGTACAAGAATATAACTACTATAATACTGCCCCCATGTACAAGAATATAACTACTATAATACTGCCTCCTATGTACAAGAATATAACTACTATAATACTGCCCCTTTGTACAAATTATAAATACTAAATACTGCTCCTATGTACAAGAAATATAACTACTATAATACTGCCTCCTATGTACAAGAATATAACTACTATAATACTGCCCTCTATGTACAAGAATATAACTACTATAATACTGACCCTATGTACAAGAATAATAATAATATAATAATAATCTTTATTTATATAGCGCCAACATATTCCGCAGCACTTTACAATTTGGAGGGTGTAGGTACAGACAAAATAAATACATTGCACAATGAAAGCTACTTACAGATGAGAACACAAGGTGAGAGGGCCCTGCTCGCAAGAGCTTACAATCTATTAGGGTGTACGGAGAGACAAAGGGTAAGAAGTGCTAGATATACAATGGTCCAGCCATGTGACATAAATATGGGGTTGTTATAAAAATAGAATTCGGATGAACCTGCCCACCCAAACAGTACATCTATATACAGTAAAGTGCGCTAGAGAGTGTGGGGGGAGGGGGGTGTTAACATTAGGGATTCTGGTAGGCCAGAGTGAGAAGATGTATTCTCAAAGGGGCCCCTTTTAAAGCTATGGATTCTAGTGTGCCTGATCGCCCGCGGTTAGCATGTTCCAAGGAAATGGTGCCGCACGGTGTGAAGTCTTGGAGACGGCATGGGAGGTTCGGATGATTGATGAATGTAACCTGATATCATCAGCAGAGCGGAGAGAGCGGATAGGGTGGTAGACAGAGACGAGGGAGGAGATGTAGGGAGGAGCAGCGTTGTGGAGAGCTTTATGAGTGAGAGTGATGAGTTTCTATTGTATTCTGTACTGAATAGGCAGCCAGTGCAGAGACTGACACAGGGGAGAGGGATCAGTATAGCGGCTGGAAAGAAAGATAAGCCTGGCTGCTGCATTCAGGACGATTGGAAGGAGAGAGTTTACAGAGAGGAAGACCGATAAGCAAGGGGTTACAGTAGTGAGACGAGAATGAATAAGACAACAAAGAGAGTTGAGTTGTTTCCACAGTGAGGAAAAGGATGGATTCTGGAGATTTCTTGAGGTGCAGGTGACAGGAGCGGACCAGGGATTGGATAGAGGGGGTGAAGGTCAGATCAGAATCTAATATAACCCCCAGACAGCGGGCCTGCTGCCTAGGAGTTATGGTGGTGCCACACACTGAGACAGAAATGGCAGGGTAAGGTCTGTTAGTAGTTTGGGGGGATGACTAAAGTTCAGTTTTAGTGAGGTTTAGGTTTAAGATACAGGGAGGACATGATGTCAGAGACAGCAGACAGGCAGTCCCTGGTGTTTTGTAGCAGGGCAGGAGTGATGTCTCGGGAGAAGGTGTATAATTGGGTGTCATCAGCGTAGAGGTGGTACTGGAAGCCAAATCTACTGATGGTTTGTCCAATGGGGCTGTGTAGAGTGAAAAGACGAGAGGACCAAAACGGATCCCCGAGGAACCCCGACAGCAAGACGAAGAGGAGAGGAGGTACAACCTGCAAATGAGACACTGAAGGAGCGGTTAGAAAGGTAAGATAAGACAAGAATATAACTACTATAATATTGCCTCCTATGTACAAGAATATAACTACTATAATACTGCCCCCTATGTACAGAATATAACTACTATAAATATGCCCCCATGTACAAGAATATAACTATTATAATACTGCCCCTATGTACAGGAATATAACTACTATAATACTGCCTCCTATGTACAGGAAGATAACTACTATAATACTGCCTCCTATGTACAAGAATATAACTACTATAATACTGCCTCCAATGTACAAGAATATAACTACTATAATACTGACCCCATGTACAAGAATATAACTACTATAAACTCCCCTATGTACAGAATATAACTAATATAATACTGCCCCCTATTGAAAAAGAATATAACTACTATAATACTGCCCCTTATGTACAAGAAAATAACTACTATAATACTGCCCCCCATGTACAAGAAATAACTACTATAATACTGCCCCATATGACAGGAATATAACTACTATAATACGCCTCCTATGTACAGGAAGTAAAATACTATAAATACTGCCCTCCTATGTTTCAAGAATATAACTACTATAATACTGCCTCCAAATGTACAAAAAATAACTACTATAAAACTGACCCCAATGTACAAGAAAATAACTACTAATAATAAATCCCCTATGTACAAGAATATAACTAAATATAATACTGCCCCCCATTACAAGAATATAACTACTATAAAACTGCCCCATCTGTACATGAATAAAACTACTATATTACTGCCCCTATGTACAAGAATATACTACTATAATACTGCCCCATGTTACAACAATATAACTGCTATAATACTGCCCCTATGTACATGAATATAACTACTATAATACTACCCCCTCTGTACAAGAATATAACTACTATAATACTGCCCCCTATGTACAAGAATATAACTACCATAATACTGCTCCTATGTACAAGAATATAACTACTATAATACTGCCCCATGTACAACAATATAACTGCTATAATACTCCCCCTATGTACAAGAATATAACTACTATAATACTGCCCCCATGTACAACAAAATAAATGCTATAATACTCCCCCTATGTACAAGAATATAACTACTATAATACTACCCCCTCTGTACAAGAATATAACTACTATAATACTACCTTCTATGTACAAGAATATAACTACTATAATACTGCCCCTATATACAAGAATATAACTACTATAATACTGCCCTATGTACAAGAAAATAACTATTATAATACTGCCCCCTATGTTTTAAGAAATATAACTACTATAATACTGCCCAAAGTACAAGAATTAAAATACTATAATACTGCCCCCTCTGTACAAGAATATAACTACTATAATACTGCCCCTATGTACAAGAATGTATTGTACACGCGGGGAAAGACTTGACATGTCAATTGTTCGCGGCGATTACGCGCCATGATCAATGCATGTCAATGGGGCTGGCGGGTTGCCGGCCCCCCGTGCTTTGGGAATACGCGCTGATTAGCGTGACTCCCAAAAAACACGGCGTGTTACACCGTATGAACATACCCTTAGAATACTGCATATCAGAAACACACCACTTTTTTGAGTGACTCTCCTGACAACTGGCAACTCTGCTGGCACCTGGCGACTCAGGACTTTCATATTCAGTTCTTTAATGGTCTCTTACGCGCTTCAGCAGTCTCCAAAACTGCCCACCTTAATCTCTGTTGTCTCATTCTTTCTTCTCTGTGCCTCTTGCTCTAGTGTTATTTTGTAGTACTTCTGTGAGTGAGGCTACTGTAATCTGCCTCAGCCTGCCCTGTCTATCGCCGGCCGATAGACAGGAGTTTTCCCTTTTGCTGTAACACAATTCTACTTTTACTAATAACAACGCTCTGAACTAAACTGACTTAAAGATGACAGACTCTGCCTTATAGCTGTGTAAACCCTAGCTCCTCCATTGTCAGCTCACTGACTTACCACTAGCCCAGCAGCACAGCCACCCCCTTGCTTCTACGGTTATGTTCCCATTGTGTAGTGCGGCACGTACAGTCCGCACCTCAATCCACCCGCCGTTTTGGGAGCTCGCACTGCTCAGCTCATACCTCTGGGGCACGGGGGGACGGGGGGCATAGACATGCATTACTCACAGCGCGTAATTTCCGCGAATAATTGACATGTCACTTATCCCCCTGCGTATAAGTATAGTATATAGCAGGATTCTAGAAGCACTGTAAGATACACCTGAACCACAGTATAAATACCCATATACACTTTTGTACATATGCACATTAATTCCTTCGTAACCAGAATACACATTATTATACATATGTCCATTTATATACATTTCTAAGCAGAAATATACATTTCCATCTCTTTACATGTTGGGCAGACCTGCTCAATAGCAAAGGTCCAGTCAGCTATACAGTTTTTCTGCAGTGGCCTCTAGAGGGAAAATGTAGTATTATAGACAGACTTTTTAAATGCATGGCTGACTATATAATAGATGTATCAAAAGGCATTATGGGAAAGGAGCTGAGAAGCTCAAGCGCCCTCTAATGGATGTAACAAATCCTACATTTGCTTTTGACCCACTAGTTCTTTGGAAAGCAAAAGGGATTTTAGCCAAACCAGCATCACCTATCTGTAGACAGGGTGTTTGCCTCTTGTCAGTACAGGGCAGGGCGATGCTGGCTTGGCTGAGTGGGAGGCAATGAGTGGCTCAGAAAGGGAAGCTCTCTCCTTAGGGAGAGCGCCATATAGGCGTGTGGAGATCCAGTGGGTCAAAAGCAAATTGAGGATTTATTACATCCATTAGAGGGCGCTTGAGCTTCTCAGCTCCTTTCCCATAATACCTTGTGATATGCAGATGCTTCGTGGAGTGCAAAAGGCAATTTCGAATCTCCACACACCTATATGGCGCTCTCCCTAAGGAGAAATCTTCCCTTTCGTAGCCACTCATTGCCTCCCACGCAGCCAAGCCAGTATCGGTCTGCTCTGTACTGACGAGGGGCAAACACCCGAACGGGGAGTCTGCAGAGGGTTGGGGCTGGCTAAATCCTTTGCTTCAAGACCGTGGGCCAAAAGCAAATTGGGTTTTCATCCAATAGAGGGCGCTTGAGCTTCTCACCTACTTTCCCATAATGCCTTGTGATATGCAGATGCTTCATGGAATGCAAAAGGGAAATTTCGAATCTCCACACGCCTCTATAGGCGCTCTCCCTAAGGAGAGATCTTCCCTTTCTATGTAATAGATGGCCAGGCTAGGTCCTCCAGAGTGTGGAGCCCATCTCTCTGCACTTAGAGGGGGTCTTGAGAGGGATCCCCTTCTCTCACATCATGAGGTACATAGAAGGGGTCATAATCAGGACAAGTGAGGGGGACAGCATATGTATTGCCCACTCTTGTTAGAACACATGAAAATCCACCACCTTTGAAGGAATTCTAGAGAGGCTCTTTGAGTAACCGACCCACTTTTCAACCCTCAACAAGTGGTCCAAACAAAACTGAGTCTGGTCTTATATTTGACAGACCAATCGTATTCATATCACTCAAGAAATTGAGAAACTCTTCAACAGTACGGTAGGTTCATTAGGACTGATAGAAGACTCACTTCTACAGTAGATGCAGCTAAGGAGGTCTTCAGGAGTCCTCACAGATCTTACTGTATAATTTCCAATATTGTGCAGAATACACAGTAGACGTCATTGAAATTATTTTCTACTTTTGTAACGATCAATTTCCAAAATTTCCACTCTTAGCTCGAACACCTTGATATGATCTCTAGAGGTTGCCGACAAGCCATGTTTTCAGATGACAATCTCCTCAAAATTGGTCATTACTAGAGCACGCAGCCCGGTACTCTGCTAAATTCAGAATAGCAGGTGATATCCTTCCCTGCAGGACGCCCCGAGCTACTAGAGTCCTGATAAATAAACCATTACATGTAACTTATCCTGCTCGCCTTCCCATTACATAACTCTGTTTATTACCACTTTTCTGTGCGCGCTCTATTTTTATGCAACTTTTTCTCAATGCCTCAAATCAACACAACAGATTCATCTGTATTTACTGAATTGCGAGGCGCTGACAGATTCTGGGGTTTAGTAAAAAGGTGTGAAATTTAGTTCGAGCCATAATAGTACGAGACGCTTATTCCAGAGTGCACTATAGTACTTATCACTCATCCATCAAAACACTGAAGAAACCAGACATTGTTTTCTGTGACAACCCCAGCCACAAATACAGACCGGGCCTCCATAACAGCCGCACCATTATAGTGACACTCTCAACAGTATCAGTAGTGCCCTACTAAAACCCAGTGCCATTGGAGTGCCATACTAATACCCACTGACAGCAGAATGACCCACCAGTAACCAGTGCCAGTAGAATCCCCTACTAAAACCCAGTGCCATTAGCATGCCATACTAATACCCAATGCCCGTAGAGTGCTCTACTGTTAGTCAGTGCCATTAGAGTGCCATATTAATACCCAATGACAGCAGAATGACCAACCAATAACCAGTGCCAGTAGAATCCCCTACTACAACCCAGTACCAGCAGAGTGCCAAACTAATACCCATTGCCCGTAGAGTACTCTATTGTTAGTCAGTGTCAAAAGAGAGCCCTACTAAAATACAATGAGAGCAGAGTGCCCTACCAATAACCAGTGCCGGGAGAATTCCCTACTAAAACCCAGTGCCAGTAGATTGCCCTACTAATACCCAGTGCCAGCAGAATGACCTACCAATAACCAGTGCCAGCAGAATGACCTACCAATAACCAGTGCCAGCAGAGTGCCATACTAATACCTATTGCAGTAGTGTGCTCTACTGTTAGTCAGTGTCAAAAGAGTATCCTACTAATATACAATGGCAGCAGAGTGCCCTACCAATAACCAGTGGCAGTAGAATCCCTTACTAAAAACCCACTGCTAGTAGAGTGCCCTACTAATATCCAGTGCCAGTATAGTGCTCTGCTATTACCCATAGAGTTCTCTACTATTAGTCATTGCCAGCAGAGTGCCCTACTAATATCTATTGCCCATAGAGTGCTCTACTATAATTCAGTGCCAGTACAGTACCCTACTAATACTGTATGCCAGCAGAGTGTCCTACACAATACCCAGTGCCAATAGATTGCCCTACTAATATCCAGTGCCAGTATAGTGCCCTACTATTACCAATTGCCCATAGAGTTCTCTACTATTATTCAGTGCCAGGAAAGTGACCTACTAAGACCTATTGCCCATAGAGTACTCTTCTATAAGTCAGTGCCAGTACAATGTCGTACTAATGCCATATGCCAGTTGAGTGCCCTACCAATACCAAGTGCCAGTAGAGTGCCCTAGTAATACCTAGTGCCAGTATAGTGCCTTACTAATTCCCAGTGCCAGCAGAGTGCCCTTCCAATACCTATTGCCTTTAGAGTGCTCTACTATGAGCTAGTGACAGTGCAGTGCCCTACTAATACCCAATGACCGATAACCAGTATCAGTAGAGTCTGCTAGTAAAACCCAGCACCAGCACAGTGCCCTACTAATAGCCAATGCCAATACAGTGCCTGACTAATAGCCAATGCCAATACAGTGCCTAACTAATAGCCAGTGCCAGTACAGTGCCTAACTAATAGCTAGTGCCAGTACAGTGCCTAACTAATAGCTAGTGCCAGTGCAGTACTATACTAATACCCAGTGCCAGTAGAGCGCCCTACTAATACCTAGAGCTAGTAAAGTGTCCTACTAATACCTAGAGCTAGTAAAGTGTCCTACCTATATGCAGTGCCAGTAGAATTTCCCCCAATAAATAACAAGGCCCAGCAAAAGGGTTCACACCAAAGTCCTTACTGCTTCACACAGATATAGTGTTAAAGAGGTTGGAAAAAATATCTTATTCTCTTTTTCATAGTTCAGCACTTCTGTACTTTTTCCAATTTTTTTGTGCATTTCCTACAGTTCTACATCAGCTATCTGATGACAGGAAGCTCAGTCTCTACAAACAGGAAACGGCTCTGTGTCCAGCCCAGGGGCTCAGGTGACCAAAGAGATGTTTTTTTCAACAATAAGGCTGAAGCAGTGGGTGGGCACTGAGACTCAGGCTGGGAGAGAGGAAGATAGACAAAACAATGGATCATGGGGCTTGTACTTTTAAAGGAAGAATAACTTTCACACATGAAATGCTGCTGCTCAGCTGCAGAGAAGGGAGGACTACACCCACAGGAAAGGCCCCAATTCTGGCCCCGGGGGGCCTGAGCCAAAAAAAAGGGAGAGAGGGGCACAAAACCTTCCTACTTTTACAAGGGGAAACAGATAAAATGAAAGGGGGTCCCGGGTTATTGGGGTTTGGGGAACCGGAAACCCTTTTCTTTCCAAAGAAAGTGGGGGCAGATTTATACATTGTTTTGGGGGCCCCCTAAAAAGTAGGGTTAGCAGAGGGGCCCGGGACATCCCCTGCTCCGGGGCCCCCTACCAGTAGGGTTAGCAGAGGGGCAGTGACATCCCTCTTCCCCCAGGTCCCATACCAGTAGGGGGTTAGCAGAGGGCCCGTGACATCCTTGCTCCGGGGCCCATTTCACCCGTTAGGGTTTGCAGAGGTGGGAGTGACAAACCGTCTGCTCCGGGGGGCCCCCTACAAAAGTTAGGGTTAGCGAGGTTTCCCGGGAAATTCCCCCTGCTCCCGGGCCCCTTTTCACAAATAGGGGTTTTCAGGGGTTTCCGTGAATCCGTCGCTCCCGGGCCCCCTTTTCAAGTTGGGTTAGCAGAGGTGCAGTGACCATCCGTTGCTTTCCTGGGGTTTTTTTTTTCCTTTTGGGGCCCCCCCAAAACACAGTAGGGTTAGGAGGTCAGTGACATCCCTCTTTCTCCGGGCCCATACACAGGGAGGGTTAGCAGAGGTGCAGTGAATCGTTTCTACCGGGGCCCCATACCCCAGTTTGGGTTAACAGAGGTTCCCGTGGGCAAACCGTCTGCTCCGGGCCCCATACACGAGGGTTAGCAAGGTGCAGTGAAATCTTCTTGTCGGGGCCCATTAAACAGTAGGGTTTAGCCCGAGGTGCAGTGAAACCCCTTTGCCCCCAGGGGCCCCCACACCCGGGGTTAGCAAGGTGCAGTGACATTTCCGTCTGGGGCCCCATTTCACAGTAGGGTTGGAGGTTTCAGTGAAAAATTGTTGCTCCGGGGCCCCATACCAGGGAGGGGTTTTTTGAGGTTTTCCAAAATGGGCATCCTTTTGCTCCGGGGGCCCCCTCCCCGTAGGGTTCGCGGGGGTGCAAGGGACATCCGGGCTGCTCCAGGGGTCCATACACCCCTTGGGTTTTGCAGAGGTGCAGTGGGCATTTTGTCTGTCCAGGGCTTTCCCTAACAGTAGGGTTAGCAGAGGGTGCAGTGAAATCGTCTGCTTTCCCGGGGGGCCCCTAACCGTTTGGGGTTTGCAGAGGTGGGAGTGGCATCCGTTGTCCAGGGGCCCCCTTTCACAGTAGGGTTTGCAGGGGGTGCTGTTGATATCCAAGGGGTTCTGCATCCAGGGGGGCCCAAAACACAGTAGGGGTTTTCGGGGGATGTGGTGGGCCCAAGGGGAATTCAAAAATTATTTTGGGAAAAATGGGGGGCTAACCTCCCCGGGTGTGGGGTTCTTCCGGGGCTTTTCATGGGCCCCCTTTTTCCTTGCCCCCCCCATTTTTTACCATGTAATATCAGAGCTAATGATGAAGATAAGAGATCTCATATCAAACAGAATCATTCTTTCATTATTCTAGCACAAGTCAGAAAATGAACAAAGAGATCGGATGAGTCGCCATGAGGCATTACAATACTAAGCTGCCCGGTACAGGACACATGAAGGGACTTATAGTTTTTTTTCTGTCAACCAGACATTTTCTTTTCTTTAGTACATTCAGGTTTGAAAGCTACAAAACTCAATTATTCAAATAATAAGTCTTCATTTTTCTGTGATATATGCAGGGCTTTATTTTTTAAGTTTTTAAACAAATGTTTGGTTTTTTTTTCTGTGTTTTTTTTTATTTTCAAAAAGTTTCACAAAACTAAGTTTTTAAAGTGTTTCCCCTTTTCTGTTAAATGGGTTTTTAAGAGTTTTCAAAACCTCCCTACTGGTTTGAATAAAAGATGACGCCATTCTTACCTCTCCCATCACCACCGTTGCACCTGCCAGAGCTCTAGTGTTTATCCCCAGTCCCTAAATGATGAGGTCAAGTTCATGGAGAACATGATGCTGCAGCCAATCACTGACCTCTGTGGTCACATGATGTACATGAACGTGATGTCATCAGTGAGGGACGAGGGGGAAGGACTGGAGCTCTGGCAGTGCTGGATCGGTAGTGATAGGAGGAGTAGGTATAGGATTATTTTCCATTTTATCACAGTTTTAGGTGGTCGAGAGGTTTTAAAAGTATTGGATAAGCCATTTAAAGGGGTTGTCTCATTACGAAGATCATAGTTTAAAATGAGAGGACCAAAAATCTAAGCATGTCCGTCCTTGGTTACCATTAGCAAAGTGTTATGGTTCCACCTGAAAAACATCTCTCGCATCCGTTCATTCCTCAACTTCGACACCACAAAAATGCTCGTTCATGCCCTTGTCATCTCCCGCCTTGACTACTGCAACATCCTCCTCTGTGGCCTCCCAGCTAGCACCCTCGCTCCCCTCCAAACCATCCTTAACTCTGCTGCCCGTCTGATTCACCTCTCTCCTCGCCACTCCTCTGCTTCTCCCCTCTGTCAATCCCTTCACTGGCTTCCCATTGCCCAGCGAATTCATTTCAAGCTACTAACCATGACCTACAAGGCTCTCCATGACCTCTCCCCTCCATACATCTCTGCCCAAATCTCCAGATATCTCCCCTCACGCAATCTCCGCTCCTCACAGGACCTTCTTGTCTGTTCTCCCTTATCAGCTCCTCACAAACCGTCTCCAAGACTTCTCCCGTGCTTCCCCACACTCTGGAACTCATGCCCCAAACATCAGACTTCCTTCACCAGCTTCAAAACCAACCTGAAAACCATTTCTTCAGGATAGCCTATAACCTACAATAAAACCCCGCTGCACTGTACTACCCACACAAACATTCTGCCCCCCCCTCCTGTCCTTCCCCCCTCCTGTTAGATTGTAAGCCTTTGCGGGCAGGGTGCTCTCCCCCTCTGTACCAGTTATACGTCATTCATTGTCATTATTGTACTCACTTGACATATCATGTATGTGACCCCCCTCAAATGTACAGCGCCATGGAATCAATGGCGCTTTAAAATAAATGTTAATAATAATAATAATAATAATAATAAGAGATCGGGCTGCTTTATTTGTGCTGAGCAACGGTGTTTGAGCCCAGCTCGGTGTCAGCCGAGCGTTCTGTCCGCTCAGGTCGCGGACGAGAACGCGCAGGCAAAGGTGATGCAGTGAACAGGTTGCGGACGGGAACGCGCAGGGGGAGAGAGATCATGTGCAGTCCCACGTAAAACAGAAAACACAGCAGTCCCATGTAAAAGGTGAAGTCTTTCGTCGGCAGACCCACGTAAAACACAGCAGTCCCATGTAAGAAGTGTAGTCTTTCATTGGCAGACCCACGTAAATCTCATGTGCAGTCCCACAGAAAACGGAAAACACAGCAGTCCCATGTAAGAGGTGCAGTCTTTCATTGGCAGACCCACGTAAAACCCATGTGCAGTCCTGCTCTATAACATGGGGCCACAGATCAGATTTGCATGTCCTCAGCTCCTCCGCTCTGGGAACATGGGCCACAGATCAGATAGCATGTCCTCAGCTCCTCCTCCTCTATAACATGGGGGCCCCATATCAGATTAGCATTTGTTCCTTCTACTCCTAAAATTTCCTCACTATAACATGGGGCCCAGATCAGATAGCTGTCCTCAGCCCCCTCTTATGTTTTTTCTTTCTTTTCTTTTTTTTTTTTTTTTACTTTGTTTTTTTTTACCTTGCTCTATAACATGGGCCCCCAGATCAGATAGCTGTCCTCAGCTCCTCCTGCTCTATAACATGGGGGCCACGATCAAATAGCATGTCCTCAGCTTCCCCCTGCTCTTAACATGGGGGCAAAAATCTAGTTTTATAAAGGGGTTATGTCCTCAGCTCCTCCCCTCTATAACATGGGCCACAGATCAGATAGCATTCCTCAGCTCCCCCTGCTCTATAACATGGGGCCCCAGATCAGATAGCATGTCCTCAGCTCCTCCTGCTCTATAACAATGGGCCCGCAAATCAGATAGATTTTCCTCAGCTCCTCCTGCTCTATAACATGGGGCCACAGATCAGATAGCGTGCCATCAGCTCCTCCTGCTCTATAACATGGGCCACAGAACAGATAGCTGCCCCCAGCTCCTCCTGCTCTATAACATGGGCCCAAGATCAGATAGCTGGTCCTAAACAAGGGGGTCCTACTCCCTTCTATAACATGGGACAGATCAGATAGCATGTCCAGCTCCTCCTGTTTTATAACATGGGGCACAGATCAGATAGCATGTCCTCAGCTCCTCCTGCTCTATAACATAGGGCCACAGATCAGATACATGTCCTCAGCTCCTCCTGTCTATAAACATGGGGGCCACAGATCAGATAGCTGTCCTCAGCTCCTCCTCTCTATAACATGGGCCCACAGATCAATAGCATGTCCTCCAGCTCCTCCTGCTCTATAAAATGGGCCACAGATCAGATAGATCCTCACCTCCTCCTGCCCTATAAACAGGGGCCCACAGATCAGATAGCTGCCCTCAGCTCCTCCTGCCCTTCTAAGACTCATGGGGGCACAGATCAGATAGCATGTCCTCTGCCCTCCTGCTCTATAACATGGGGCCACAGATCAGATAGGTGCCCCCAGCTCCTCCTGCTCTTAAATAATCAACATTCCCCGGCCTGCCAAAAAACAGAAAAAGCTGTCCTCAGCTCCTCCTGTTTTATAACATGGGGCCCGAGATCAGATATCATGTCCTCAGCTCCTCCTGCTTTCATAGGGAAAAAAACATGTGTTGCCAAAAATGATCAGATAGCATGTCCTCAGCTCCTCCCCTCTATAACATGGGGACAACAGAATCCCAGGTAAAATAGGGCCCAAAAGTCATCCCAGCTCTCCCTGCTCTATAAATGGGGCCCACAGATCAGAATAGCATGTCCTCAGCTCCTCCTGCTCTATAACATGGGGCACAGATCAGATAGCAATGTCCCCCAGCTCCTCTGCTCTATAACAAGGGGCCACAGATCAGATAGCATGTCCTCACTCTTTCCCGCTTTTATAACAATGGGCCCAGATCAGATAGCATGTCCCAGCTTCCCCCTGTCTATAACTTGGGCCACAGATCAGATAGCTGTCCTCAGCTCCTCCTGCTCTATAACATGGGGGCCCCAGATCAGATAGCTGTCCTCAGCTCCTCCGCTCTATAACATGAGCCGAACAGAATCCCCGATAGCGGCCTCGAAGCTCCTCCTCCCCTATATCATTATTGGCCCCGCAGATCCCCCGATAGCATGTCCTCAGCTCCTCCTGCTCATACATGGAACAAAAGGGCCTCAGCCCCCTCAGATAACGTGTCCTCAGACTTCCCTTCCTGTCTATAATAGGGCGCCACAGATCAATAGCATGTCCTCAGCTCCTCCTGCTTATAACATGGGGCCAAAAAGATTTCAGATAAAGGGCCCCTGTCCCTCAGCTCCTCCTGCTCTATAACATTGGGGGCCGCAGATCAGATAGCATTTTCCTCAGCTCCTCCTGCTCTATAACATGGGGCCCAGATCAAAATAGCATGTCCTCAGCTCCTCCTGCTCTTAACATTTGGGGGACGATCGATAGCGGGGCCTCAGCTCCTCCTGCTCTATATCATATGGCCCGCAGATCAGATAGAGTCCAATTTTTCCTTCAGGCTCACTCGCTCATATAAAAAAGGGCCCAGATCAGATAGCCTGTCCTCAGCTCCTTCTGTTCTATAACATGGGGCCCAGATCAGATAGCATGCCTCAGCTCCTCCACTCTTTTAAAAATGGGCCCAGATCAGATAGCATGTCCTCAGCTCCTCCCGCTCTATAACATGAGGCCCCAGATCAGATAGCATGTTTCCCCAGCTCCTCCTGCCTTTTAACATGAGGCCACAGATCAGATAGCGTGTCCCAGCTCCTCCTGCTCATATCATATGGCCCCCAGATCAGATAGGGATGTCCTCAGCTCCTCCTGCTCTATAACATAGGGCCTGCAGATCAGATTTGCGTGTCCTCAGCTCCTTCTGTTCTATAACATAGGGCCCGCAGATCAGATAGCATGTCCTCAGCTCCTCCTGCTCTGTAACATGGGGCCACAGATCAGATAGCATGTTCTCAGCAAATCCTGCTCTATAACATCTGGCCACAGATCAGATAGCGTGTCCTCAGCTCCTTCTGCTCTTTAACATGGGGAGTGCAGATCAGATAGCGTGTACTCAGCTCCCCCCTGTTCTATTAACATGGGCCTGCAGATCAGATAGCATGTCCTCAGCTCCTCCTGCTCTATAACTATACATGCCAACTCTCCCGTTTTTGGCGGGGGGGTCCCGCTATTTGGGGTCCCCTCCCGCCCACCCGGGGGAGTTGGCCATCCTCCCGCCGCCAGCAGGCGGCGGGGGGTCTTTTAATGGCCGCGGCGACAGAGTAGCGCTGGTGCGCTCCTCTGGCGCCGCCGGTCCGTTCCACAGGCGGGTGAAGCGGCCCCCTGCGCCCGCTTCACCACCCCCGGGGTCTCGCTGTGCAGGGGGGAGGCAGGAGGGATCGCTCCCTCCTGCCTCCTCCCCCTGTTTGTCCGGCGCCAGTGTGTGTGCCGTACATACAGGTCAGCGGCACAGGGGAAGTGACGCGCGGCTGCTCTCCAACTTCCCCCTTCGCCGCTGAGGGGATTGTCCCCGGGGCGGGCCCTGCTGCCGGACCTGGTGAGGTAAATGGAATTTTAAAATTTTTTTATTTTTTTTTTAGCTATATGGGGGGGGTTTTGCCCGGGAAAAATGGGGGCACTAACCCTTGGGAACAAAAGGGGGCCCCTACCCGGGAACAGAGGGGGGCATCAAACCCGGCAAAAGAGGGGGCATCTCCTGGCAAAAAGAGGGGGACTACCGGGAACAATGGGGGCACTACCTGCAACAGAGGGGACATCTACCTGGGAAAAGAGGGGGCACCCACCGGCAACAGAGGGGGCCCCTACCCGCAACAAGGGAGGGGGGGAAAATCAAACCCCCAACAGAGGGGGCACACTGGCAACCAAAAGGGGGGATCTACCTGGCAACAGAGGGGGCCCCCCCCCCCCCCAAAAAAAACCTTTTGGGAAACCCAATTTTTGGGGAAATACCTGGCAACGAGGGGGATCAAACCCGGCAACAGAGGGGGCACTACCTGGGAAAAATGGGGGGAATAAACATTGGGAAAAAAGAGGGGGCAAATACCTTCAAACAATGGGGGCACTACCTGCAACAATGGGGGGACCTACCTGGCAAAAAAAGGGGGGGCAAACCCACCAAACTAACAAAGGGGGGGACATACCTGGCTAACAAAGGGGGGGACCTACCGGTAACAAAGGGGGGCACCTACCTGACAGGGGGGGCATCATTTGGGCTACAAGGGGCATCTACCTGCCTGTAAGGGGCACTACCTGCTTATGGGGGGGTTATCCCGGGCTAAAAAGGGCATCACTGGTTTACTTCCAAAGGGGTGCAGTAGTGATGTCTCACTCCTCCTGCTCTATAAACATGGCCCCCAATCCCTTCTTTCCTAAAATCCTTGTCTATAAATGGGCCCCCAATCAGAAGGGTGTCCCCCTCTCTGCTCATAAAAAGGGGCCAATCAGATAGCTTTCCCCCTCCTCCTCTCTATAACATAGGGCCCTGCAGGCAGATAGCGTGTCCTTTTTAAAACAGATTTTCTATCAATTTGAATAAAACAATCCGTTTGAAACCCTTTCCCCCCAATTTTTTCTTCCATGTCTTTTTCTGTGTCCTTGCTTTTTTATTGAAAAAACCACTTTTTCACAAAATTTTGTCTTTCATAAGTACAACATTCCTACTTGTTGTTATTTTCCGGGGCCCCATATCCAAAAAGGGTGTTAGTATTTAGAAGTAGAAGGTTGGAGAAAAAACCCGCAAGCCGTCCCATTGTCTGCCGTAGAACCCTGAGTTAGATACCCAAATACTTTTCATGCTAAAACCCAGAGTTTAAAAGGGGGTTTGTCTCCTAAAGGTTTGCTTTTATATTAAAGATCTTGCAAAAACAAGTACTTTGCACTATGGGGACCGTATTTTGGGGTTTTTCCCTTTTCGGGCTAGTATGCGTTTGAGGGGTCGTGTTAATGCACCAATGAATGTTTTTGGCCATTGTTCGTAAGACCCGACACTTTTAATGCGGCAAATGAGGGGGGTTCGGGGGGCGTCCCCCCAACTCGATTTTAACACATATTGAATGTGTTCGAAAAAACCAGGCGCTTTACTGCTCGAAAGGCAGACCTATTTCAATGTGATCTACCGGCCCTGAAAGTAATCAAAAAGGTGGGGGGGCACCACAGTTAGCAGACTGGGTAGGGTGTGGTCAAAATTTGGGTAAATGTTATTTCCCCGTTAATCAAAAAGAAAACGACGACCCACCCCAAAAAAAATGATGCAAAAAGATTAATTTAATTAAATCCACAGGCCCAGAGTTAATAAAAAAGGTACTTAATTAAGTGATTTTCGGTCATACGACCTTTTTAAACAGTCACTGGGAATAAAAACTAGAGTGAGCACACATATAAAAATGTTAATTATATACAGTGTGATAAAGTGTAAAGAAAAAAAAATATGAAAAAAGAAAATAAAAAAAATAATAAACATGAAGGAAATACAAATATGTAATATATACAATATATACAACAAAATATACAGAATCAGTCAGAAAAATCATAACAAAAAACCCCTGTATTATATTACATATATACGATATATATAGCAGTATTGGCCCAAGATTTTAAATGGCAAAGAAACATAGGCCTTACATATAAATAGTAGATGCAGACAACAGAACAATACACTGAAAATGTACTATACATACAAAAACATCCCAACAGGTAAGTAAAAATGATAATATGCAATACAGAGCGTATTTAAAATTGGGCATAAACATCGTTTCTGTGAGCATAAATGCACTTTAAGTCTTTTCCCCATTACACCCCAAGCAACTTACCAAATAGAAGAGTGAATAGAGGAATGAAAAAAAACGGCTGTAGCCCTGTGCACTAGGACCCATGTTTGGGGACAGAGTGCCGTAATATAGGATCGTACCCCCGAAATCCCGGAAAACCCGGGAAATCCGCGTCACCTGCGTCATATCCGGAAGGGGAGAGATGGGAAATGTTTCATAGAGTGCACCGGGGCTTTGGGAGTAGCCTGGGAGTCGCAGTGGAGTGGATTGCCATTAGGGAAAAAAAGTCCTTATTTCTCAATTCCACCCGTACAATAAAAGGTAATTTTGATAATTATCAAACTCTATAAAAATTTTTAAAATTTAATAAAAATGTTATTATAAAAAGTAAAAAAAAATATAAAAATATCCCAAAAATATAAAAATATCTCCTAAAAAATGTACTTAAAATTTAAAGAATCAAAAGCTAATTTTACATTAAATAACCACTGATGATGATGTTCAGATTTTTAATTTTTACTACATTAAATGTGAAATGTATTTTTGCTGCTCTCAGCCTTTATTCTACATACAGTAGGAGCCAGCACAGCACAGGTATTGCTGGGATCTGTTGTCCTCCAAGCAGGATCAGTCCCATAGTTTCTATTCACTGACATTCTTTCTAATGACTTCTCTTATTTCCAGCCTATCTATAGCCTTTATACATGTTCGGGGCATTACTAATGCACCTAAGTTCTGTAATGCGGCAAACACACAGGCGAGGGGCGGAGAACTTTAGACTCCATTTATGATCACACAAAAACCTCTTTCATACATTCAGGCGCATTATACACGAGACTCGACAATTTACTTTGACACGCCTTCCTTCATATATGTCTCCCTTTAAAGGGAACCTGTCACATAGTTTTTTCCCCCTCTTGCTGAGGGCAGCACAGGTCAGTGTCAGACCTGCTGTTCCCAGCGCTGTGTCCCTTATTCTGTAAGATGCTGGAGTTTTCGTGTATTTAATGCTCAACTCTGCAGTTTTCAGCCAGAAGCCCCGCCCACATCAACTGACAAACCTATTACGTTGAATAGGTAGAAACATGTAAATAACTGTCAGTGGGCGGGGCTAGCCTTTGGTGGGCGTGACTATCACCTACTCATGAATAAGATTTGAGGGGTAAATGCTCTAAAACTGCTGCATCTTACAGAATAAGGGACACAGCGCTGGAAACAGCAGGTCTGACACTAGCTTGTGCTGCCCTCATTAAGGGGGGCATAACCTATGTGACAGGTTCCCTTTAAATTTCCTTAAAGGGGTTTTGCCATGAAGTAAAATTGATGTGTGACGATTGCAAATGAAATAACAAACATTTTCAACATTCGTTATTATAAAAAATTCTGCACCGTTTTTGATTTAGCTGCTCCTTTAGTGATCCATTGTTTACAGCTCATCTACAGTGGATAAGTCCAAGTCTGAGAGCTTCTCACTCCTGGCTGCACATGCTCAGACATCAACTCTCCTATCAGGAAGCTAATCCTCTGTATTCCTTAATAATTAGTCAAACAGTGCAAATAAATAAAAAAGAAACCTCAATCAGGTTTGTGCATTGATAAAGTGAAAAACAATCCACAGGTTTGGTTCCTGCAGGGGATTGAACCTAGGACCCTTGTGCCTGGAGGCAAAAACTTTACCTCTCAGCTACTCACAATGATTTACATAAACTGACCTTTCTTTGACTACAGAGAGGAAAGGCCTCGTGATGTCATCCTGCTCGGTCACATGATATGCAATTCAAACAAATCACACGCCCCCTTCTGAGCACACAGAGCTGAAGAGCTGGATGCAGGAGGTATGAAATGAGATAGTGACAAAACCCCTTTAACCACCTCAAATAGCCTAGGACACCATAGGACTTATATAAGAACACTGTCTAGCAGTAAGATTGTCCTTGTTGCCCATAGCAACCAATCAGAGTCCAAAGCAACCAATCAGAGCTCACAGCAACCAATCAGAGCTCAGCTTTCATCTTTCCAAAGCTGATATTTGATTGGTTGCTATGGGCTTTGATTGGATGCTATGAGCTCTGATTGGTTGCTATGGGCTTTGATTGGTTCCTATGAGCTCTGATTGGTTGCTATGGGCTTTGATTGGTTCCTATGAGCTCTGATTTGTTGCTATGGGCTTTGATTGGTTCCTATGAGCTCTGATTGGTTGCTATGGGCTTTGATTGGTTCCTATGAGCTCTGATTGGTTGCTATGGGCTTTGATTGGTTCCTATGAGCTCTGATTGGTTGCTATGGGCTCTGATTGGTTTCTATGAGCTCTGATTGGTTGCTATGGGCTCTGACTGGTTGCTATGGACAAAAAAGACAGTCTTAATGCCGGACAGTTTTCTTACATAATGTTTTTACTTCCTACCATGCCCTAGACCACCAGGGGATAATATACATATATGACTTCATAAGGATGAGCTCTTGCTTTATTCATGGCCGGCATTTCAGAGTGTACTTTTCTCTAATAGTAAATGTAAGCAATTCAGTTGCCCTAAAAAGGAAAATATTCCTGAGACCCTAACAGCTACTGTACAATATAAGCTCAGCTTAGTCAGTGTAAAGTTGGTCGTATAAAGGCCTATTTCATCGTCCCCTTGTGCTGGGCTTGTACTTCTCTTCTTCCTTAGACCACCAGGGAATAAAATATCAGCTCCCCTCTACTACTCTAGACCAGCTGTGCTATTAACATTAAGGGCCACATGTATGAAAACTGATTAGTTCTAAAACTCACTTTTTTGCCCATAGTAACCTAGGTCTAAAAACGCTGATTGCTCGCTCCCCATACACTTCCGTTTTCACGCCGGGAAGCAGTGACATGTGACTTCTTTCTCCCGGCTCGCAGTAATCGTGGGGGAAAACGCCAGCTTATCATAGCACCTAATGAGAGTTATGATTTTACCATCATTGAGGGCTGTACTTGGGGTGTATTGCAGAGCAGTTATGCCCCGAAGCATGGCCCGCAAATACGCCATGTAAACATCCCCTTAGGCCATGTCCCCACGGCACAGGTTTTTGGACGTATTTTCAGCTGGTTTGCGGTTTTTTAGATCGCCTGAAAAACCGGCCGAAAATGAGCACAATTGTGCTCTATGGAAAACCCGTGCAGCAGTCCCATCGGAGGGGGGGGCAGCCCATCGGCCCCATGACATTCATTACTCGTGATGCGTATTCGCAGCAAGTAAATGACATGTCACTTATCTCCCCGCGTGTACAATATGATTGTATTGTACGCACGGGGAGAGGAGGCGTAATTTCGCCGTGCATCACGCCCGTATTAAAGCGCAAATACGCGGCCAAATGCACGCCAAAATTACCCCGTGTGAACATCCCCTTACTATACTACTATAGGCCACCAGTGACATTTCCAATGGTATAAACATTCTTTCCTTTTGGTTGTCTAAAGCTGGGTCCTCCAGGTCCGTGTATCTTTAATTCCTTAACGACCGGCCAACATCTTTTGGTGTCGGGCATTTCAGGTCGTTCGTCTGCAGCGACGTCTTTTGGCGTTAGCAGCTCGCGGCGCCGCGGCAGAGCTGAAATCGGGGCTGTACTACACGGCCCTGATCCCAGCGCAGCTCCTGTGAGCACCGGGGAGTGGGGGAAACCTCCGCCCCCCGGTGCTTTAACCCTTTGATTGCTGCAGTTCATCACCGCAGCGCAATCAAAGGGTTTCCCTGCTCCGTCGGGTGATCGGGACGCCCGGTGACCCGTTGGAGCCCGGGGAACGGCTGCACAGTCAGCCCTGGGGACCCAGAGGAGCCTTAGGGTGCTTTCACACAGTGCGGTTTTGGTACGTTTTTTTGGATGCGTTTTTTGTGCAACAATGTATAGCATTAATTGTTGTGCCTTCCTGCACAAAAAAACGCATCCAAAAAAATGCATCAAAACCGCACTGTGTGAAAGCACCCTTAGACTAGGTTCACACGGCTTAACTGTAGGGCGTAATTTCGGCCCGCAATTACGCCATGTGGCCGGGGGCGGGGCGGGAGCGGGGGAGTGAGCGGGGGGCCGGCACTTCGCCGGCCCATAGACAATCACTGCTAGCGGCGCGTATACGCCGCTAGAAAGTGACATGTTAATTATCTCCCCGCCTGGCGGCTTCGCCAGGCGGGGAGAGGAGTCTTAATCCATAGTTCTCTATGAGAACTGTGAATTACCGTAATGAATGGGCCGTTTTCGGCCCGTAATTGGCGCACTTCGGCGCGTAATTACGGACCGAAATACGGCCCATTTTAAGCCGTGTGAACATGGCCGTAGGGTTGTCTGTGTAACAAACCAGTGATCAGTAACAAACCTGATCACTGTCTGTGTCAGACTGACACAGATTATAATGTATTACAATATATGAATATGCTAATACATTACTAAGTGGAAAAAAAAAAGTAAAACAGTTCTCTCTTCAAGGGATTTTTTAAAAAATTAAAAACCTAAAAAGTGTAAAAAAAAAACTAAAATAAATAAATAATAAAATAAAAATAAATATTTAATAAAAAATAATGGTGCCTACTTTACACACCCCCAAAAAAACCCCCTCACATGTTGGGCATCCCACGACCGAAATTAACCTGTACAATTAATCTCAAGTTATTAGTTGAAATGTGAATGGTGTAAAAAAAAATGAAAAAAATAAATAAAAATGTAAACTTTTTTTAAAAAACTTCTGAAATTTATTTATAAGTGAATTTAAAAACTTTTCCCCCCATAAACTCAATTGTCTAAAAAAAAGGGCCTCATACAACTGCGTCTTGAAAAAATAAAAAAGTTACAACTGTTGAAACGCAAGGAGGCAAAAACAAAAAAAAAGTTCTGGTCATTAACTACTTTTTAGCTTAAGGGGTTAAAATACTAAGGGCGACATGCATGAAACTTGGCGCGGACGCGACACTTCTCAATTGATATAGATGAGTTTAGAGTGTTATGCCCCAAACTTTGTCTCAGCCACGGTACAGATTTGTATGGCAGTTTCGCACTTTGGCGCATTTTTGGTGCATTGAAAAGTGTTCCCCGGTGCAGACTGCCCCAAATTTTTTGGAGTAATTGTTCATACACTTAGAAAAGGGTACGACAGTTTTTTGGCTCAAAATACAGAACAAAACTGGCGCGGCCCCATTCATACACGTCGACCTAAATAACACGTTGTAATTCTAAATTTTAAAAAATTAAGATTTTATAAAAATTTTACTTTAAAAATGACCACTCGCCGTCCTTTTTATCCCCCCCCCTTAGAAGGCAAGTCTAAAATATGAAGCACTCATACTTGTCAGAATCAGCTTAAATATAATCTCCTCTGTTCCGTAAAATGGAGAGAGTTCACTGTATACTTTTTGGCGGGGCTCTCTCATTCCCAATTTGCTGCAGTGGCACGATGGAAAAGTCTGCCTTTTAAAAGGGGGGTTTTTCCCTAGAAGGATTTCTGTTTTTTTATTTTAAAATCTTGCAAAAAAGTTATTTACAATATAGTCCATTAACAGTGTCCTACCTTTCCTGTTCCCCCTCTTGTATGGGCGCATCAGCCCCTCGGGTCGCTATGTTAAGACCTGTTTGATCTCTCCTGATAGGCTGCAAACCCCGGGTTTTGCTATTTTCAGACCTGCCCAATCTTCCGGATGGGCTCCCGCATGGTTGCTAAAACGCCCTTTCTTTCTTCCTGATAGGCTGCCAGCATGGTTGCTATAGCTACAGACTGTCTTCACTGCACCCTGTAAAACCAGAAAACCCGCCCCCTGAATTAAAATGAAAAAGAAAAAAGGGGACTGAGCCTAAGTGAATCAACGTAGTGAGAAACCCCCTTAAAGGGGAAGGGAGATATTAAACAATATAAAGAAACTGCTGTGATCACCAAATCGTAACAATCAGATCTGGATTTCTTTTGTTTGCTTTCAACAAACGTAGCAGCTCTGAGATTTTTAGACAAAGCAGAGCCGGGTTTGCTTTTTTTTTTTTTAGATCGCAATGCGTTGTTTGTGGGTTTACACAGGACTGCGACAACCGCTAATTTAAAGGACACTTTTTGGTATAAAAAACAAAGCAGCCCCCAAATAATTTAATAGCAAATTCAGCTCTGCTCATCTGTACAGAATACAGCATCTATGATCTAGTATATTCTGGCTGAGTTAAGGTAACATGACGCCCACTCTCCAAGATGGGCACAGAGATACCCTGTTTCCCAAAAATAAAACAGGTCTTATTTAATTTGTGCTCTAAAAAACGAGCTACACTTCTTTTAGGGGGATGTCTTTTTTTTTCCCGAACAAGGTTCACATTTATTATTGAACAAAAAAACATGTATTAATATCGTAGGGACATCACAAACAACAGCTAAGCAGCCAAACTCTGAATTGCATCAAAAAAAATGAATAGGGGTTTTTTTTTGGGGGATGTCTTATTTTCGGGGAGACAGGGTACATAAACAATACTCAGTGGTACAGCGGGGGGAGTTTCATGGCACCAATCGTGTTTTAAATGGATTTTTCAGTAAATCGAATGCTCTTAGTGATTTTGAATAGAAGAAACTGGCAAATGACCAATTCAGCTCTGCTACATCATGATGTATGAGAGAGTCTGCAGTTGTAGCAATTTACAACTAATGACAACATTAGGATTTCTAATTAACACAGTTGCAATTAGACACAGTAAATCTGATAGAAAAAACCCAAAAGTGGTATAAAAGCAAATGCAAGTTGCCCTCATTTCCATCTCTTAGTGAACAACTTTAGGTAAAATGCACAAACGCACTGCTATGTAAACCCTAAGCCTGCCTCTATCAATATCATCTACAAATGCATTGACTTCAGCGCTATGATAAACCTCAAGGCTGCCGGAGGTTATAGACACAGATGTAGCAGAGCTGAATTTGTCATTAGTTTCTCGCCGCTGTGGTAAAATCGTGGGAATACTGTAATGCAGTAGCTTCACCTGCAGTCCTATGGAAAACCACACTTACCATACAGTGCTATCGAAAACTATACATACCGTAGTACTCTATAGGAGTTGTTACAAATGACAAATTCGGCTCTATGCTGTGTAAGGATGCGATTTACTAACTTTTAAAAATAGTAATGTCAATTGTTTCGAACAGCAGTAGTACATGTAGCCAACATTATAAGAATAGTATAGTTATAGAATGATCTAAAATGAATGGATTGTAATCTAAAATAATCTAATAATGACATTATATAACATAATATAGTATTATTTTTAATTATTAATATTATTTTTTAGACCTCCATTGATTCCAGGGCGCTGTACAAACCAAGGGGTCAGGTACATAATATAAGACAAATACAAGAGAACTAAGTAGCACACTGATATGAAGGAGAGAGGACCCTGCCCTCAAGAGCTTACAATCTACAATATAAAATACTATAAAAAGCTGATATAGAACAACAATAATAAATTATTTATTGAATCACAAAATAATTATATAACAAATAAAAATGTAGTATAACATAAAATAATAATTTTAGTATAGCACAAAATAATAATACCAAAAACTTAGTAAAATCTAAAATAATAATAATAAATAATAATATATTATAGCACAACATAATAATACCAAAAACTTGTATAAAAATAAAAAAAAAAATTTTGTAATAATAATAATTTAAATTTTAGACAAAAAAATAAAACCCCCAAAAATTTGTAAAACATAAAAATAATAATAATAATTTAATAAAATAATAATTTATTATAACACAACATAATAATGCGCAAAAATGTGTATAACATAAAATAATAATAATAATAATTATTATAATTTATTATAGCACAACATAATACCAAAAACTTAGTATAACATAAAATAATAATAATAATTTAATAAAATAATAATTTATTATAACACAACATAATAATGCGCAAAAATGTGTATAACATAAAATAAATAATAACAATAATAATAATAATAATTTATAACACAAAATAATAATGTAACAAATACAAATTTGGCATAACATAACATAATAATAATAATAATTATAATTTATTATAGCACAACATAATACCAAAAATTAGTAAAACATAAAAATAATAATTAATTTAATAAAATAATAATTTATTATAACACAACATAAAAATGCCCAAAAATTTGTATAACATAAAATAAATAATAACAATAATAATTTAAAAATAAAAAAATAATAATAATTTATAACACAAAATAATAATGTAACAAATACAAATTTGGCATAACATGAAATAATAATAATACTAAATAATTTATTATATCACAAAATAATATAACAAATAATAATTTAGTTTAACATAAAACAATAATAAGCTATTTTAAAATAAAATAATGTAACTTATAATAATACAAACAAATTAAAAAATATGAAAAATGTATTATATAATAAAATAATAATATTACACAAAATAATTAGGATAAAGATAGAAAGCTATAAATCTTTAAAAATATATATAAAATAATTATATATAATAAAACTATATAAAAAATAATACATTTTTTTACAAATAAAAGTTACAATCAAGGTATAGTAATATATCATAATAGCTATCAATACACTATAAAAATGCTATAAAATAGTATAACACAACATTGATCATACAATACCATACAAATATTATAGAATAATAAAAAATAATAATAATACAATAAAAATAACAATATGTATAAAATACTCTAATGCACATTGTATTGTACCTTTTGCAATTTGGCTTTCCTGGCATTGTGGACAAACCTGCGCCCCAGCTTCTTGGCATACCAGATAGAGGCAAACATATCTCAGATAAGGGGGTTCAGACTCCAAAAAGCTGGATGTGAAGGTCCCAAGTGCTGAGCTCTGTAGCTGGAAGGAGCCTGGAGATGTTGCTTTCCTGCTTACAAGTATTACACTGCGTGGGAAGCCTGAGCTAGTCAGTCTGCAGGTATATTTACATACTGCCAGCAGGGTGGCTTCTGTTATGAGGCATCTCTGTACCCAGCTCACATCTAGTCTACTGCTAAGTGCTTGTCTGCTGCAGTTCCTAAGGAGAGAAGATGATGATGATGATGCTGCTGACTACCACATATGTGCCAGCTGGGCTGTGAGGGCACAGGGGCTGCACCATTGCTTTATACAGTGTCACTATAGTGATACAATGGGTGGAAAGATTTTATTTTTTTCCCCAGACTTGGGAGGGGGGGGGGGGGGTTGGGGGTTGAGACTTTAGGAAAACACATTTGATTTTATAGTCTTGGAAAGTAACATCCCACCGCTATAAACTGCAATACAAGCAACATTAAACTAAATTGTTCATTGCTTTAAAAATCGTAAGAGGGTTCTGCAGGAGGGGAAAGGAGGAATCCTCACACAGCTTCAGCACCAGGCGGCTGCTGAAATAAATCAGAAGGACGGATGGAAACTTGAGTTGTAGCAATAGAAATAGTAGCATAATACAATCCGCAGTTATAGTACAATAATACATATAGCAATTCATATATAACAATATAGTAAAACATCAAGATAGAACACAAAGAATAATCCAATGTTACAGTACTAATAATATTTGGATTCATGCTTCCGCTCTCCTCTGGTCAGACTGTGAGTGGTTCTATAACAGTGATTAGCATTATCTGCTCCATATTCACAGCTCTTCTAATAGCTGTCTAACCATGCTGTTTCACTGAACCAAAAGCAGATTTAGATTCATGCTTCCGCTCTCCTCTGGTCAGGCTGTAGGTGGTTATATACACTGATTACATTATCTGCTCCATATTCACAGCTTTCTAATAGCTGTCTCACCATGCTTTTCACTGAGCCAAAAGCGATTTAGATTCTAATTCCTGCGCTTCGGGTAGGCTGTGGTGGTTCTATAGCAGTGATTAAATTATCTGCCCCATATCACAGCTCTTCTAATAGCTGTCCACCATGCTGTTTCACTGAGAAAAAAGCAGATTTAGATTATGTTCCGCTCTCTCTGGTCGGGCTGTGGGGGTTATTAGCCTGATTAGCATTATCGCCCATATTCACAGCTGTTTAATAGCGCTCACCACTGTTTCACTGACCCAAAAGCAGATTGATTCATGCTTCGGTCTTTTCCTGGTCGACTGGAGTGGTTCTAAAACAGTGATTAGTTTTACTTCTCCATTTTCACAGCTTTTAAATAGCTGTCTCACCTCGTTTCACTGAGCCAAAAGCAGATCTAAAATTCAAAATTCTGCGCTTCCTGGTCAGGCTGTGGGTGGTTCTATAGCAGTGATTAGAAATATACATACCATATTCACGAGCTCTTCTAATAGCTGTCTCATTATCTGTATCAACGAGCCAAAAAGCAGATTTAGATTCATGCTTCCGCTCTCCTCTGGTCAGGCTGTGGGTGGTTATATAGCACTGATTAGCATTATCTGCTCCATATTCACAGCTCTTCTAATAGCTGTCTCACCATGCTGTTTCACTGAGCCAAAAGCAGATTTAGATTCATGCTTTTGCTCTCCTCTGGTCAGGCTGTGGGTGGTTATATAGCACTGATTAGCATTATCTGCTCCATATTCACAGCTGTTCTAATAGCTGTCTCACCAATCTGTTTCACTGAGCCAAAAGCAGATTTAGATTCATGCTTCCTGTCTCTTCCTTGTCAGGCTGTGGGTGGTTCTATAGCAGTGATTAGCATTATCTGCTCCATATTCATAGCTCTTCTTATAGCTGTCTAACCATGCTGTTTCACTGAACCAAAAGCAGATTTAGATTCATACTTCCTGTCGCTTCCTGGTCAGGCTATGGGTGGTTCTATAGCAGTGATTAGAATTATATGCTCCATATTCACAGCTCTTCTAATAGCTGTTTCACCATGCTGTTTCACTGAGCCAAAAGCAGATTTAGATTCATAATTCCTGTCGCTTCCTGGTCAGGCTGTGGGTGGTTCTATAGCAGTGATTAGAATTATCTGCTCCATATTCACAGCTCTTCTAATAGCTGTCTCACCATGCTGTTTCACTGAGCCAAAAGCAGATTTAGATTCATGCTTCCGCTCTCCTCTGGTCAGGCTGTGGGTGGTTATATAGCACTGATTAGCATTATCTGCTCCATATTCACAGCTGTTCTAATAGCTGTCTCACCACTCTGTTTCACTGAGCCAAAAGCAGATTTAGATTCATGCTTCCGGTCTCTTCCTGGTCAGACTGTGAGTGGTTCTATAACAGTGATTAGCATTATCTTCTCCATATTCACAGCTCTTCTAATAGCTGTCTCACCATGCTGTTTCACTGAGCCAAAAGCAGATTTAGATTCATAATTCCTGTTGCTTCCTGGTCAGGCTGTGGGTGGTTCTATAGCAGTGATTAGAATTATCTGCTCCATATTCACAGCTCTTCTAATAGCTGTCTCATTATGCTGTTTCACTGAGCCAAAAGCAGATTTAGATTCATGCTTCCGCTCTCCTCTGGTCAGGCTGTGGGTGGTTATATAGCACTGATTAGCATTATCTGCTCCATATTCACAGCTGTTCTAATAGCTGTCTCACTACGCTGTTTCACTGAGCCAAAAGCAGATTAAGATTCATGCTTCCTGTCTCTTTCTGGTCAGGCTGTGGGTGGTTCTATAGCAGTGATTAGCATTATCTTCTCCATAATCACAGCTCTTCTAATAGCTGTCTCACCATGCTGTTTCACTGAAGATAAAGCAGATTTAGATTCATACTTCCTGTCGCTTCCTGGTCAGGCTATGGGTGTTTCTATAGCAGGGATTAGAATTATCTGCTCCATATTCACAGCTCTTCTAATAGCTGTCTCACCAAGCTATTTCAGTGAGCCAAAAGCAGATTTAGATTCACGCATCCTGTCTCTTTCTGGTCAGTCTGTGTGTGGTTCTATAACAGTGATTAGCATTATCTGCTCCATATTCACAGCTGTTCTAATAGCCGTCTTACCACGCTGTGTCACCGAGCCAAAAGCAGGTTTAGATTCATACTTCCTGTCTCTTCAAGGTCAGGCGATGGGTGGTTTTATAGCAGTGATTAGCATTATCTGCTCCATATTCAAAGCTCTTCTAATAGCTATCTCACTATGCTGTTTCACTGAGCTAAAAGCAGATTTAGATTCATGCTTTTGCTCTCCTCTGGTCAGGCTGTGGGTGGTTATATAGCACTGATTAGCATTATCTGCTCCATATTCACAGCTGTTCTAATAGCCGTCTTACCACGCTGTGTCACCGAGCCAAAAGCAGGTTTAGATTCATGCTTCCTGTATCTACCTAGTCATGGTGTGGGTGGTTCTATAGCAGTGATTAGCATTATTTGTTACATATTCACAGCTCTTCTAATAGCTGTCTCACCATGCTGTTTCCCTGAGCCAAAAGCGGATTTAGATTCATGCTTCCTGTCTCCTCCTGGTCAAGCTGTGGGTTATTCTATAGCAGTGATTAGCATTATCTGGATTCTTACTGTAAGAGCGGTGACACTATGGAGCTCTCTGCCACAAGAGGATGTGATGGTGGATTCTTTACTGTAAGAGCAGGGATACTATGCAGCTCTCTGCCACAAGAGGTTGTGATGGTGGATTCTTTACTGTAAGAGCAGGGATATTATGGAGCTCGCTGCCACAAGAGGTTGTGATGGTGGATTCTTTACTGTAAGAGCAGCGACATTATGGAGCTCGCTGCCACAAGAGGTTGTGATGGTGGATTCTTTACTGTAAGAGCAGTGATACTATGGAGCTCGCTGCCACAAGAGGTTGTGATGGTCATTGACAAAGTTCATGAAGGGTTCAGATGATTTACTTAAAAATTACAGGTTATGGGGACTGGATTCTGGAGAGAAGGCGGTGATCCAGGGATTATTCTGATGCCATATTTGGAGTCAGGAAGGAGCTTTTCCTGTTGTATTGTACAATTGGCATCCACCTCGCTGGGGTTTGTCCCTTCCTCTGGATCAACACTCTAGGGTTATAGATTGGACTCCGTGAACCAGTGTCTATTTACAACCTTATCTACTATGTTACTACATATCCTGTGCAGCCACCACCATACACTGCGAAAAAAACATGCTGCACGCTACCAAAGTATATAAATCCCACCATTAAATCCCTAAAGTGAGCCTGTCTATTGGTTTATGCTGCACTATCTGAGAGTAAACAGAGAACAGAGTATGCAGCCAGCTACTCAGATAGTCCATATGTACTGCCAGGATAATGATGCACACCCCTCGCCCGAAGAGAGAAGAGCAAACAAGTTCCTTTAGGACCACATCAAATACAACCGGCAGGAAAACCAAGCAAACTCACATCTGTAACGGTTACTGACGGCCATCAGACTGTTCTGCACGTTCCACAGGGATGGAGCGCCAGGCATGTGGATCCTCTGGGCCACCGCGAGCATAGATGGCATACAGCGGGTACGGAAAGTATTCAGACCCCTTTACATTTTTCACTCTTTGTTTCATTGCAGCCATTTGGTAAGATCCAAAAAGATCATTTTTTTGCTCATCGATTTACACTCTGCCCCCCCTCACCCATTTTGAAAGAAAAAAAAACAGAAATGTAGATATTTTTGCAAATTGTAGTAAACAAGAAAAACTGAAACATCACATGGTCATAAGTATTCAGACCCTTTGCTGTGACACTCATTTATCTCACATGCTGTCCATTTCCTTCTGATCCTCCTTGAGATGGTTCTACTCCTTCATTGGAGTCCAGCTGGGTTTAATTAAACTGATTGGACTTGATTAGGAAAGGCACACACCTGTCTATATAAGACCTCACAGCTCACAGTGCATGTCAGAGCACATGAGAATCATGAGGTCTAAGGAACTGCCCAAGGAGCTCAGAGACAGAATTGTGGCAAGGCACAGATCTGGCCAAGGTTACACAAGAATTTCTGCAGCGCTCAAGTTTCCTAACAGCACAGTGGCCTCCATAATCCTTAAATGGAAGAAGTTTGGGACGACCACAACTCTTCCTCGACCCGGCCGTCCAGCCAAACTAAGCAATCGTGGGAGAAGAGCCTTGGTGAGAGAGGTAAAGAAGAACCCCAAGATCACTGTGGCTGAGCTCCAGAGAGGCAGTAGGGAGATGGGAAAAAGTTCCACAAAGTCAACTATCACTGCAGCCTCCAGCAGCTGGGGCTTTATGGCAGAGTGCGGCCGATGGAAGCCTCTCCTCAGTGCAAGACACATGAAAGCCGCAGACGGAAGCCTCTCCTCAGTGCAAGACATAGGAAAGCCGCAGACGGAAGCCTCTCCTCAGTGCACGACATAGGAAAGCCGCAGACGGAAGCCTCTCCTCAGTGCACGACATAGGAAAGCCGCAGACGGAAGCCTCTCCTCAGTGCAAGACATAGGAAAGCCGCAGACGGAAGCCTCTCCTCAGTGCAAGACATAGGAAAGCCGCAGACGGAAGCCTCTCCTCAGTGCACGACATAGAAAGCCGCAGACGGAAGCCTCTCCTCAGTGCAAGACATAGAAAGCCGCAGACGGAAGCTCTCACTCAGTGCAACGACATAGGAAAGCCACAGACGGAAGCCTATCCTCAGTGCAAGACACGTGAAAGCTGCAGACGGAAGCCTGTCCTCAGTGCAAGACATAGGAAAGCCGCAGACAGAAGCCTCTCCTCAGTGCAAGACATATGAAAGCCGCAGACGGAAGCCTCTCCTCAGTGCAAGACATATAAAAAGCCGCAGACAGAAGCCTCTCCTCAGTGCAAGACATATGAAAGCCACAGACGGAAGCCTCTCCTCAGTGCAAGACATATGAAAGCCGCAGACGGAAGCCTCTCCTCAGTGCAAGACATATGAAAGCCGCAGACAGAAGCCTCTCCTCAGTGCAAGACATAGGAAAGCCGCAGACGGAAGCCTCTCCTCAGTGCAAGACATAGGAAAGCCGCAGATGGAAGCCTCTCCTCAGTGCAAGACATATGAAAGCCGCAGATGGAAGCCTCTCCTCAGTGCAAGACATAGGAAAGCCGCAGACGGAAGCCTCTCCTCAGTGCAAGACATATGAAAGCCGCAGACGGAAGCCTATCCTCAGTGCAAGACACATGACAGCTGCAGACGGAAGCCTCTCCTCAGTGAAGACATAGGAAAGCCGCAGACGGAAGCCTCTCCTCAGTGCAAGACATAGGAAAGCCGCAGACGGAAGCCTCTCCTCAGTACAAGACATAGGAAAGCTGCAATCGGAAGCCTCTCCTCAGTGCAAGACATATGAAAGCCGAGAGACAGGAGGCCTCTCCTCAGTGCAAGACATTGGAAAGCCGCCTCTGGAAGCCTCTCCTCAGTGCAAGACATAGGAAAGCCGCAGACGGAAGCCTCTCCTCAGTGCAGGACATAGGAAAGCCACAGACGGAAGCCTCTCCTCACTGCAAGACATATGGAAAGCCGCAGACGGAAGCCTCTCCTCAGTGCAAGACATATGAAAGCCGCAGACGGAAGCCTCTCCTCAGTGCAAGACATATGAAAGCCGCAGACGGAAGCCTCTCCTCAGAGCGACATATGAAAGCCGCAGACGGAAGCCTATCCTCAGTGCGACATATGAAAGCCGCAGACGGAAGCCTCTCCTCAGTGCGACATATGAAAGCTGCAGACAGAAGCCTCTCCTCAGTACAAGACATAGGAAAGCTGCAGACAGTTTGCAAAAAAAACCCAGAAGGATGCACAGACTATGAGAAATAAGGATACTCTGCTCTGAGACTGAACGAAGATTGAACTCTTTGGTGTTGAATTGTAAGCGGCTGGAGAAACCCAGGCCCTCCTCATCACCTGCACCAATACAATCCCAACAGTGGACACATGGTGGGGGCAGCATCATGCTAGGGGCATGAACATGGTGGGGGCAGCATCGTGCTAGGGGCAGTGACAATGTGGGAGGCAAGAGCTCATGCTATGGGGCAATGACACATGGGGGGGGCAGCATCATTCTATGGGGGCAGTGACACATGGTGGGTGCAGCATCAGGCTCATGGAGGGCAGTGACACAGTGGTGGGGGCAGCATCATGCTATGGTGGACAGGGACACATGGGCGGGGGCTCATCCGTGCTATGGGGCAGTGACACGTGGTGGGGGCAGCATCATGCTATGGGACAGGAGACATCATGGGGGGCAGCATATGCTATGAGGCAGTGACACATGGTGGGGGCAGCTCATGCCTATGGGGAATGGACACATGGTGGGGCAGCATATTCTATGGGGGCAGTGACACATGTGGGGGCAAGCATCGTGCATGGGCAGTGACACTGGGGGGCAGATCAATGCCTATAGGCGACAGGACACATGTGGGGGCAAGCCATTATGCTATGAGGCAGTGACACATGGTGGGGCAGCATCATGCTAGGGCAGTGACACAGGTGGGGGCAGCATTCAGCTATGGGGCAGGGACAGACGATGTGTTGCAATTGAAGGAAATGATGAATGCCGGCAAGTACAGAGATCTCCTGGAAGATAAAACCTCTACAGACGCTCTGACCTCAAGACTTGGGCCGAAGGTTCTTCTTCCAACAAGACAATACCGTAAGCACACAGCCCCCTAAAATAACAAAGCACGGCTTAGAACCAACTCTGTGACATTCCTGATGGCCCAGCCGAGCCCCCCTGGACCTAAAACCCAACTGAGCTCTCTCGGCAGAGACTGGAAATGGCCGTCCACCAACGTTCACCATCCAACTGAGGGAACTGGAGAGGAATCCATGCAAGGAAGAAAGGGAGAGGACCTCCCCAAATCCAGGGGTGAAAAACTGTTGCCTCATTCCCAATAAGACTCATGGCTGCAGCCAAAGGGCCCTGCTCATCAATCCTGAGCAAAGGGTCTGAATACTTATGACCATGTGAGAATTTCAGTTTTTCTTGTTCATAATAAATTTGCAAAATATGACTTTCTGTTTTTTTTTAGCTTCAAGATGGGGGGGGGGGGGGGGGACAGGAATGCACATTATCAGCAAAAAAAAGAAGTTTTGGAGATCTTACAGAAAGCTGCATGAGAGAAAGAGTTAAAAAATGTAAAGGGTCTGAATCACTTTCCGTACCCACTGTGAGCTTACCGTGTAGTCAAAGGCAGGGATAAGTCGCCGGGTAAGTAACTTGACAGGTCCCAGCGGAGTTGTAGTCGTAGACGGGTAACAGGTCCCAGGCAGGTAATGGACTCGGTACAGCGGGAGGGACAGCAATAATTAACACACAAGTAGCGCAGGGTAGTGGAATAGACTCGTGGTTAACACGGGGTTAACGCAGGTATACAGCAGTCGAACCGCAGCCGGGGTCAAGCTCTATGTAGAGACAACCCAACAATGAAACTTGCCCACTGAGACAAGGGCGAGGAGGTTCCTCTGAAATATCCAGGGGTCTACCAGGTCACGGGCAGGCATAGGGACCATTTAAATATTCAGACAGTTGTCCGCAACGACTGCGCAGCAACAGACGCCAGGGAAGCCGAGGAAGAATCGCAGAGCTGTATCTGCCGGCGGGCACCGCAACAGACACAGGAGCCAGGACCAGTCAGTATAGCATAGTAAAAGGATTCACAGGTAATGGGGACCGAACGGAGACCACTACAGAGGCACGTGCACGACCGCTGCCCATGAGAGGGGCCAAGGCATGCAGCGTGACACCATCGTGACAGTGGTGATGGTTCTTGCTGACGCGTTTCAAGCGTATGAACACTCATAGTCATAGCAAGATGTCAGCAGGAACCTTCTCCACTGTCACCATGTGAGTTTTCTTGATTTTATTACATTTTCGAATAAAGGATGTTATTTTATCCTGTCGGTTGGATTTGATACTGTCCTAAAGGAACTGCCTGCCCTATCTCAGAGCAGGATCTGAGAAAGGGAGAGAAGCTGAGCTCTGTGATATATAGGGTTATATGATAGAGGGAGAGGAGCTGAGCTATTTGATATATAGGGTTATATGATAGAGGGGAGACGCTGAGCTCTGTGATATATAGGGTTGTATGATAGAGGAGAGAAGCTCTGTGATATATAGGTTTATATGCGAGAGGAGAGAAGCTGAGCTCTGTGATATATATAGGGTTATATGATAGAGGAGAGAAGCTGACCTCTGTGATATATAGGGTTATATGATAGAGGAGAGGAGCTGAGCTCTGTGATATATAGGGTTATATGAGAGAGGGTGAGAAGCTGAGTTCTGTGATGTATAGGGTTATATGATAGAGGGGAGAAGCTGAGTCTGGATATATAGGGTTATATGATAGAGGGAGGAGAAATGTGAGTCTCTGTGATAATAGGGTTATATGTAGGGGGAGAGCTGAGCTCTGTGATATATAGGTTTATGATAGAGGAGAGAAGCTGAACTCTGTGATATATAGGGTTATATGATAGAGGAGAGAAGCTGAGCTCTGTGATATATAGGATTATATGATAGAAGAGAGGAGATGAGCTCTATGATATATAGGGTTATATGATAGAGGGAGAGAAGCTGCGCTCTGTGATATATAGGGTTATATGATAGAGGAGAGAAGCTGAGCTCTTTGATATATATATGATAGGGAACAGGAACTGACCTGACCTTCTGCTTGCCCTATCCTTTTGCCTGTAACTTGTCTATGTTCCTGCCTAAACGTTTTGTACCACAAATCTTCGCCAACCGTCACTACGGGTGACCAAGCTGGGTGTAGTTCCCTGCAGTGAAGTCCAGATCCCTTGTATAAGGTGTTAAAGGGTGAAAACCAGGGGACTCCTTAGACTCTGCTCTTCAGTGTGGCCTTATGCCAAAACTCATGGCTGATTCGAGAGATCCACCACCTGCCTGTGACATCTACTGTATATTCTAATTCTACCTTAAAGGGGTTGTCTCACTACAGGGATTGCTGCTTTTTATGTTAAAGATCTTGCAAAAACAAGTCACTTTGCAATATATGTCCATTAACAGTGTCCTACCTATTCCTAGATATCCCCTCTTGTATGGGCTGCATCAGCTCCTCAGATCGCTATAGCTACAGACCTGTTCAATCTCTCCTGATAGGCTGCCAGCACTGGTTGCTATAGCAACAGACCTGTTCTCTCTCTCATGATAGGCTGTCAGCACTGGTCGCTATAGCTACAGACCTGTTCAATCTCTCCTGATAGACTGCCAGCACTGGTTGCTATAGCTACAGACCTGTTCAATCTCTCCTGATAGGCTGCCAGTGCTGGTTGCTATAGCTACAGACCTGTTCTCTCTCTCCTGATAGGCTGTCAGCACTGGTTGCTATAGCTACAGACCTGGCTTCTACTGCCCGCCTAGTTTGAAGACCCGTCTAAACCCCCCGCACATTTTTTCCGGGAATTTCAAAAACTGGAATACCATAGAACAAACAGGACCAGGGACGAATCAATGTATTGAGACAACCCCCTTAAAGCAGGATTTGTTGGTTTATAGTCAATGTAATGAAAAAAAACCTAATGCAAAATTCCTCGGTATCTCATCGAGCGTCCACTTCTTCACTTTGGCAATGGAGACGACTTTGTATACTTTGTCAATACCGTCGCTGCTTCCTCACACGTTTAAAGCCAAACGACCAAACTACACAGAGGCCAGAAGTGACCGACGTTCTCTCCCGCGCCTCGAAATCGTTTGCCGTTTTTTTTTTAATTGAAAACTCCATTTTACCTGAAGGCCAACAGCTCCGCTGAAGACATTAAAAGAAAACACAATCTCCATTTTTAATCTGTGATAAATTAGGACTAGTGATGCTCCGACAGCTCCAAAGTGAAATGCGATGTACATTAATTAATTCATGCTTAGAAGGCTAATAATTAATATTCATGCCTTACTTCTGGCATCAAATTAATTAAGACTCATCTCTATTCAGCCTCCATCTTAGGGGCTTTTTCTATAAAGAAAAAATAAAATAATATTATAACAATATAGATATATATATATAGTTACGAGGTGAAATCTCAATTTGCCATATTTATCTATGTTGAACTGAACAATCTTTTAACCCCATCAGGACGCAGGTATTTTTGGATTTTTCTTCTTCTTTGTTTTTTTTTTTCCTCCCTGCCTTCTAAGAGCCGTAACTTTTTCTTATTGTTCCTGTTTATCTACATAAACAGTAGATATGGGGCTTGTTTTTTGCAGGACAAGATGTACTACTTATTGGTACCGTTGACCGTACCGTGTAATGTACTGGGAAATGCAATTCTTTGTGTAAAAAAAAAACAAAACAAAAAACCCTCCGACATAGTCATGTTGAAAAAAGACACGTGTCCATCAAGTTCAACCAAGGGTGGGAAAATGTGGGTGAAGGGAGGGAGACAAGGACTTCAAGCCCAGCCTCCCCACTTGTTAATGCCCTGAAACCCACAAGGCAAGAACCAATCTGCTCCAGGGGAGACCCCATCTCTGACCCCAGAGCCGCCATCAGACTGGATCCGGAATTTTACATAGCTACATACGCATTAATATTCTTTAGCTTCAGGTAGTTATCTAAGACTTTCTTGAAACCCTCACCTGTTCCTGCTGTGACCAGCTCCTCAGGCGGCTATTCCACAGATTTACAGTTCTTACAGTGAAGAGCTCTTTTCTCCTCTGGAAATTTAATCCTTTTTTCTCCAGCTGAAGGCAATGTCCCTTTGTCTTTTGAGGGGGCTTTACTTGAAATAATTTTTCTGCATACTTTTTGTAGGGACCATTTATATATTTATATAAATTAATTATGTCCCACCTATTTTACCATTTTTCTGGGGGGTTTGTTTTTACTGAGTTTTCTTTATCTGTTTTATACAGGTCGATGCAATTTTGATTATACCAAATTTATAGAGTTTTTATTATATTTTATTATTTAAAAAAACATATATCTAAAAATTTGTGGCGACATCTATGTAACTTGGCGCCAATACACCAGTTCTAAATAGATATAGAGGAGCGTATAATATGACAGTATGAATGAAAGTGTTTTGGTATATAACACTCAACATTGGCGCATAGAGTGTTATGCACCACACTTTGTAGGCACTTTCGCACCAAACTTTGGCACATCATAGAGCAGTGTTCCCCATCTCCAGTCCCCAAAGCCCACCAATAGGTCATGTTTTCAGGATCTCCCACAGAATGCACTGATAATAATTAAATCACCTGTGTAATGCTAAGGAAAGCCAGAAAAGATGACCTGTTGCTGCCCCTTGAGGACTGGAGTTGGGGACTCCTATTCTAGACGCATTAAAATGTGCCGTGCCAGGCGCACATTGTGCTCAGTTTGGCCGTACACCTGTTCATATGTCTATAGCACAGTGTGTTTGCAATTTTTTGGCCTAACATACGCCAAAAAATGGAGTAGGCGAGTTCCCCCCTGTTATAGCTGTGTGATAATTTGTTTTTTTGCAGGGTAAGGTTTTGTTTTTTTATCAGTACCAGTTTGGACTTTTTGGATAATTTTTTATTACAGTTTTTCAGGCAGGTGGGTAAAAGAACAAAAAAACTGAATTCTGGCATTTAGTATATTTTTTTTTTCACAATCTCACCATGCGGAATAAATAACATAATATTATACTAAATCGGACTTTTACAGATGCGATACCAATTTTTTTACCAAAGGTAAATAGGAAAGTTTTTTTTTAATGTTTTTATTTAATTATTTTTAATTATATACTTAGGACAACATGTCCGAAAAGTAGCGTATCCATGCCAGTTTTAGGCGCATTAAATCAGTGTAAAGTGCACCTGAAAGTCCGATACTTTCTAAAAACTGGCGTCAGGTATACCTAATGCGCCTAAAAAGGCGCATTGCGCTGAAAAAGGCGCATTGCACAACTCGCGACGCTTGCATATCATTGGTAGTATATGTAATGTGCCTATCGCGGCGCATTGCCCAACGGAGATGCATAACATATGTAATGCGCCTTAATAGGCACATTGCGCGATGGGGGTGCACAGCGCACCATATTTAGGCACATTACAAAGTGTCGTGCCCACGTATAATGTGCCCAGTTTTGGTGTACGACAGTTCATTTACAACAAGAATATTGCATCCAAAGTGGTTTTGGTGCAAAATAGACCAAAAAACTGGCGCTGGCGTGTTGGGACATGTCGCCCTTAGATTTTATTATTTTATAATTTTGTATTTTTTATTATTATATGATTTATATATTTATTTTCTTAATATTTTTTTCTTTTTTTTTATATTAACCTTTAGTCCTCCTAGGGGACTTGAAAGTGCAATACATTGGGATTTCCTTCACCTTCTATGACACCCTACCTATGGCAATGGGTGGTGGCCCCACATTCTAATTCTGGTTTAAAGCAACGTATAAGTGGTTAACTGGCCAGGATCAGAGCTGCCTCTGATCCTGGCCATTAGGAGTGGGAGCCAGATGTTACTAATGCTCACTGAGTATGGAGCTGGCTTAGCTCCCTGCGTCCTTGATGCCTCTTTGATGAGTTTGTCCATCATGTAGCATTAAGAGGTTAAAGGGGAATTCAACCATTACTAAGTCATAAGAAGTCAATGGTAGAAGAGTTATGAGCAAAGCCCAAAATGAGCCCAGTGTTACAGAACTCCCTGGAGAAGTGGAAGCCACTAATGAAGTCTAAGCTCTAGTGGCAATTGTTTTTCCTTGTGGTGAGTACAAAGCTTGTGTAGAGAGTCCTATAGGCGAGGCAATGCTTCCTGGGAGAAAGGATATGTAAATTATCTTCACTCCAGAAGAAGGAAAGCTGTCTCCCTGGTGCCACCTAGTGAAGGTAGCGTCCCTGTAAGTGAAGAGCCCTATTAAAGAGCTGTGAAACAAAACTAGGAATAATCTTCTCCAAAAAGAAGAAGGAAGTTTAAGTAACTTTCCCATTCTTCTCTCTTAAAGAGGTTGTCGTTTGAAGACAAACCTTGCCAGGGCATTTGGACACCATGGCCTCCGGTGGACTTGAGTTCTGTATGTATTACATCAAAGACCATTCATCTGAAAGGCTGCCAAGTCATACGACGATCTCCCATGGAGGGCATTGGCTTCTTCTGCCAAAATCAACTGACAGAGTAATGGACTTCCTTATTTGAATCCCAATAGTTCCCAAGTGGTGGCAGTAGTATTGCAGTTGTTACCAGGTACATAGACGATGACAAAAACGTGTGGTCATAAAATAAGCCATGATCAATTCCAAAAAGACAATTGGAGCCACACACAATTGAAGATCTGGTGATGGATAGCTGGTCCAGGAATTCCAAAAGAGGGTTAATGGGCATAAATCCAAAGGCGGAGAGAGGACAGAGGTCAAGACAAGCCATGGAGTCAAAGATCAGTAATTAAAGGGGTTTTGCCACGATGTAATGTTGATGTGGGATCCTCCAAAATGGGTTTTAATCACTTTTCTAAATATATGTGATTACAAAAAGTGAAGCCTGTGAGAGCTACAGTGTTTCTCAGTCCCCCTTAGTTTCCTGACAGTTTACATTAGACATGACCAGGACACTGATAGGAGCTGATCTGGCCGTGCTTGCATGTTTGCACTTCTTATCTGATGACAGGGAACATGAAGGAGCTTGCAAGGGGCTGGGGAGAAAGTGCAATGTATGAGTCTGTCTGCTGTATAGAAAATCCACTGGTTGTAATGTTGTTATTTGAGTAAACTTTAGAGACGCTTCCTGCTTCCTCGCTCTCTGCTCACCCCCCTCTCTCTCCCCGTGACTCAGCATGCTTTGTTTATATTCTGTCCTGTGCAAATAAGAGGTAAGGAACTCACTTCGTGGCAAAACCCCTTTAAGGCTCGGAATATACAAAATAGAGTTAGAAACTATGAATTTCTTCAAGGTACAAGCAGGGTAAGGAAGACTGAGAGAAGTTTTAATGGTCTGCCCAGTAGTGGAGTTCTTGAGCCAAGCAGCTGCATGTGAGAGGCAGATGTAGAGTAACACCAGAAAAGTCTTGAGAAAAGTGGCTTGTTTGTGGTGAGTTTAAAAACACTTAGCAGAACGTTACCTAAAGGGGTATTATCAGCTTTAAACATGTGGGCAATGACTATTACCAAACACAACGCTGTTCTGATTTTGCTTCCTTTCAGAGTTAGAGCAGTTCTTATCTCATGCTTGTGTACACAAGCTTCTCTAGGTTACCTACCACCTCTCTCTGCTCTAGCAGTGAATGGTCTGGTGATGTTACTCCCTGGTGTGTCTTATCAGCAGCACAAGAGCTTATTTAAGCTTCTTAGTGGCAAACTTTAACTCTTTTGAGCTCTGTAGCCTTGTGCCCTGCTGTGAAATCCCCTTCATCACCACTGATCCCCTAACAGGCTCAGTTCAGAATAGCAAATCTGAAATCTCAGTTACTGCTGTAGAACCACCCACAGTCTGAACAGGAAGTGGAAGCCTGGAGCTGTAGAATCGGCCACAGCCTAAAAAGGAAGTGGGAGCCTGAAGCTGTAGAATCACACACAACATGAACAGGAAGTGGAAGCCTGAAGCTTTAGAACCACCCACAACATGAACAGGAAGTGGGAGCCTGAGGCTGTAGAACTGCCAACAGCCTGAATAGGAAGTGGGAGCTTGAAGATGTGAAACCGCCCACAGCTTGAACAGGAAGTTGAAACCTGGAGTTGTAGAACAGCCCACATCCTAAGAGGAAGTGGGAGCCTGAAGCTGTAGAACCACCCACAGCATGAAGAGGAAGTGAGAGCCTGAAGCTATAGAACATGCCGCTGAACAAGACTGAACAGAACTGTAGGCAGCATTATCCTGCAAAAATGCCCATGGCTGGAACAGGAAGTGACAGCCTGAAGCTGTGCATCCTGAAAGAAGCAGGCTGAACTGTGAAAAACCATGACAGGGTGAAAATGGAGTGTAGGCCTAGGTCCTAAGAACAATAATGGTGTCAACAGTTTAGCACAAGAAAGATTTGTTTGAAGTTCACTTTGACGGCAATCATTTGGGTCACTTTCCAATTGCCCATTATCTATCAGGTGGTCACCCGTTAAATTTTAAAAGTCAATATGTAATACTGTGTTGCTTCCCACAGATGATGGTCGGAGTGGTTTCCTGTTAAACGGAGGTGGTTGCACCGAGACGACCCCTTTTAGAGCGATTCCAACCACGGCAGGTGACTTCAAGGTCCAAATATACCCCAGTATTCAGGGGTTACTCTTAATTTTAGGTATCCCACATAAGTAAGGTATATTTCATGCACTGGACAATCTCCGCAGACTTATTTTACCTCCTGTTTATTTTGCTTATTTCTTCCTTTTCAAAGTTAAGATGACGGCAGTAATTCATTCCCACAGTCGTACGCTCAAGCTCCAAATTGAAGTGCAGGGCTTGGAACACGACTATTGATCCAATTCAGTAAAATGCGTTTGCCAAGAATATCTGCTTCATCTGTAAATTGGGTTGTGAATGCACCAATCTGACACTGGATCTGTCAATGGCATCAAGGAGTTGGAAAGCAAAAGATTTACATTTACCCCTAAAAAATAAATGAACAAACCTGTCGGTCATTTATAGGACGTCCCGGTCACATTGACTCTGAGCCGCCACTATTATAATGGTGAAGTCTAAGGGCGTTGACTCCTGTAAGCGGGTGATTGATTGGCAGTCAAAGAAATAATTACAACGAAGCAGAATATATAAAAAATGAAAGGTTTAATACATAAATAAGGAAATAGAATGAAACTTCGCTGCAGTTACAGATGTTACAGATGAATAGCTCATGCACAGTGAAATGGGGAGCCCCTCTGTACCTCAAAGTACGCCCATCTCGTCCGATGACCACAGAAGGGGTGCTGGGCGCCATGCCCCAGCCGAAGCTAGTTATCAGTGTAAAAGCCAGGCTCTTTATACTAGTCAGAGCTTCATCAGAATAACCAAACATGTAGGTGAATGGTTTCTTGTGTGATCAGCAATACAGGAGACCGATCTGTGGCTTTCCATACCTGGGATTCTTAGAATAGTTGTGTATAATGTATTATATCAGCTCTGAATATTGTGGGGGAAGTCAGCTTTGAACTACTGAATACTAAAGCAGGGATCACCAAAGGTGAAGCACTCTGAAACAGAAATAGACGTATAGTACAACAGGTGCCCTCTCTAGTAAGCCTAAGTACAGTGATATACTTGATACATATATATATACACTCACCGGCCACTTTATTAGGTACACCATGCTAGTAACGGTTGGACCCCCTTTGCCTTCAGAACTGCCTCAATTCTTCGTGGCATAGATTCCACAAGGTGTTGCAAACGATGCTCAATTGGTACCAAGGGGCCCAAAGAGTTTCCAAGAAAATATTCCCCACACCATGACACCACCACCACCAGCCTGAAAACCCTTGATACAAAGGAGGATGGATCCATGCTTTCATGTTGTTGACGCCAAATTCTGACCCTCCAAGCAGCAGAAATCGAGACTCTCAGACCAGGCAACGTTTTTCCAATCTTCTACTGTCCAATTTCGATGAGCTTGGGCAAATTGGAGCCTAGTTTCTGTTCTTAGCTGAAAGGAGTGGCACCGGTGTGGTCCTTCTGCTGCTGTAGCCCATCTGCCTCAAAGTTACAGTACTGTGCGTTCAGAGATGCTCTTCTGCCTACCTTGGTTGTAACGGGTGGCTATTTGAGGGCACTGTTGCCTTTCTATCAGCTCGAACCAGTCTGCCCATTCTCCTTTGAAACCCCTGGCAAACAACAAGGCATTTCCGCCCACAGGACTGCCGCTCACTGGATGTTTTTTTTTTTTCGGACCATTCTCTGTAAACCCTAGAGATGGTTGTGCATGAAAATCCCAGGAGATCAGCAGTTTCTGAAATACTCAGACCAGCCCTTCTGGCACCAACAACCATGCCACGTTCAAAGGCACTCAAAACACCTTTCTTCCCCCTACTGATGCTCGGTTTGAACTGCAGGAGATTGTCTTGACCATGTCTACATGCCTAAATGCACGAGTTGCGCCATGTGATTGGCTGATTAGAAATTAAGTGTTAACGAGCAGTTGGACAGGTGTACCTAATAAAGTGGCCGGTGAGTGTATATATTTATATATATATAGAGAGAGAGAAAGAAAGAGAGAGAACAAAAAGAAAAAAAGGGAGGGGGCGCACAAAAGTGAAATTTTTTTTACAAAAGATTGGAGTTTAAAGAGAAGAAAAGGTTTTCCCCTCACCCTTTTTAGGTTGGCTCTTTAATTTTGAGGCACAACACTCATATGCGTTTCGGGGCCACTCGTTTTTCCCCAACCCCTTTTTACGGGGCCGCAGGGCCCGGTAATCCACTCCGGGGGTTTGAAGGGGGGTAGACGCCCAAAAAAAGAAAAAAAAGAGGGGACCCGGGGCCATGGGAACTAAAAAAGCCCCAGCTAAAAAGGGTTATTTAAAAATTCAAATTTATTTTAAACTGCAAAGGAGTTCCCCTTTACAGGGAATTTTTAAAAAATGACAGGGTTTAAAAAATTACGCGTTTTGCCGTGGGAAAAAGTGCTTTAAACAGAAATTTTTACTTTTGATGAAACAGGGGTTTACGGCAAAAAGGCACTTTTTTCCAATACATTGCCTTTTTTATGTTTCCCTTGGTAGGGGATAGAGAGATTTTACCTCCCCTCAAAGCAATCTTGCTCCTAAAAGGACCTTCTTCTCTGCTCCCCTCCATGTTTGCCAGGGCCGGGCCCCTTTTCCCTTTTGGGGCCCGGGAGGCCACTGCCCCGGGGGCCCCCCGATTTTCTGGGGGCCCCCCCCCAGGGCAGGGCCCCCACCCTGCCCCTGGAGCGACAGCCAGGCTCTTTCCCGGGGGGGAGCCGGGATTTCGGGCCCCGCGCCGGGTTTGGAGCGTCCCGGGGAGGCGGGGGTTTCCCCCTTGGCGGGCCCCCAGCACCGGCGCCGGGCTGTGGCCCCCCCATCCCCCACGGTGCTTTGGCCGGGTCACAGACCCCGCCTGCCCGCCATCACCCGCTGCCTGCAACCCCGGCCCGGGGCGGGCAGCAGCCGGGCTGAACATCTGGGATCTACTGATCCCCTTTGTTTCAGCTCCCAGGAGGGGCCCCGGGGCAGGCCGCGATGCATTTACGGTTTACGCGCGCCCCGCTCCGGCCCCTCCCCTCTGCTGTTTAGCGGCCAAACCCCACCGGGAAGTGGAGAAAGAGGAAGGAAATTTTGGCTAAGTAAGATTTATTTTTTTATTTTTTTTTTAAACTACTGGCACTTTCCCGGCAACAAATGGGGGAAAATACCTTGGGAAAAAAATTGGGGGGGACTACCTTTGGGGAACAATTTGGGCTACCTTCAACAGGGGGGAAAAATCACCTGGCAACAGAGGGGGCAAACTACCTGGCAAACAAAAGGGGGGAAAACTGGCAAAAAATGGGGGCCCTTTCCTGGCAACCGAGGGGGCATCTAAACCCGGCCCCAAAAAGGGGGCATTACCTGGGAAAAAGAGGGGGGGATCTACCTGGCAAAAAAAGGGGGCACTACCTTTGGAACAGAGGGGGGATCACCTGGGGAACAAAAGGGGGCACTTTGCTTTGGCCCAAAAGAGGGGGCATCAACCGGCAACAGAGGGGGGGGGATCTACCTAAAACAGAGGGGGGGACTACCTGGCCAAAAAAAGTGGGGGGGTTTTGGCAACAATTGGGGGGGCCCAAACCCGGCAAAAAATGGGGGGACTACCTTGGGAAAAGAGGGGACCCTCTACCCGGCAAAAGAGGGGGCAACTACCTTTGGGAACAATGGGGGCACAAACCTGGCCCCAGAGGGGGCACTTTCTGGGGAAAAGAGGGGGCCCCTACCCGGCAACAATGGGGGGGACTAGCTGGGGAACAGAGGGGGCACTAGCTTTGGGAAAAGTGGGGGACTAGCTGGCAAAACAATGGGGCACTAGCGGGGAAAAGGGGGGGCACTACCTTTGGGAACAATGGGGGATACCTGGCAAAAAATGGGGGCACTAAACTGGCAAAAAAGGGGGCACTAGCTGGCCAAAAAAAAGGGGGCACCTACCTGGGTAACAAAGGGGGCACCTACCTGGCTACAGAGGGGGTTTTACTTGCCTCAAGGGGGGATCTACCTGCCTGTAAAGGGGGACTTTCCTGCCTTTTTGGGGGGGTTTCTACCTTGGGTATAAAGGGGGAAACTACCTGGCTTTCTTCCAAAGCGTTTTTGCAGTTAGGGGGAAAAGGGGGGTGGCTTTTTTTAAGGGGGCGTGGGGGATACTGAAAAGATGGGGTGCCATGAAAATTTTTTCCGCGGGGCGCTCCCGCGCACCCCGACCTAAAAAATCCCCCTTTTTTTATTTTAAAAAGGGGTTTGGGAAAATATGTTTTTACCTTCTTTCTTTAAAAGTGGGGCGCCCCAAAAAAAGGGAAAGGAAAAACCCGCAGCGAAGTGCGATAAAGTGGGATTCTAAGATGTTTTTTGTGTTACAAATTTTGCAGGGGCAGTTGCGGGGGACAAAAACGTCATGGCGGTCTGGACGGGAAGGAAGGAAAAAAAGGGGAAAAAAACGATTCAGAGGGAAAGGGCTGATCAGAAAAGGACTCTCCGGTTTAGTCCCTGGTGTCAGCGGGTTTTTTTTGCTATTATATTCCATCAGTGCTAAAGGGCTCTGTCATGTAATGGGGGACCGGGGCTGGTAAAGTTTATTTTTTGTTTCTTTGGGGTAGTGTTTTTTTTTTTTTTTTTTTGGGGGTGGGGGGGGGCCCGTACACCTCTCTGCCCAGGGGCCCCCTAGTGCTGTTTAAAACGGCCCGAGTTAGGTCCTCCCCCAAACCGTCTCCCCGGGCTTCTCCTGGGGCTTCCACCCCCAAATCTGGAACTCCCCTGCCCCCCAAAACATCAAAAAAATCTCCTCCAAAGTCCCCCTCCTCACAGGACCTTCTTCTCTGCTTCCTCTCATCAGCTCCTCACACCAAAATGTTCCAAGACTTCTCCGTGCTTTTTCCCCAAAACTCTGGGAAATCACTGCCCCCCAACACATCAGACTCTCCCCCACTTTCAGTAGTGTCAAGAGCAACCTGAAAACCCATCTCTTCAGAAGCCTATAACCTACAATAAATAACCCCACTGCCACTGTACCCCCCACAAACATGTTCGCCCCTCACATTCTGTCTCTTCACACCTTCCTTGTAGATTGTAAGCCTTCGCGGACAGGGTCCTCACTTCCTCTGTACCAGTGGTTAGTCATTTATTGTTGCCACTGTACCTTGTTTGACATATGTTATGTTACCCTCTGGAATTCACAGCAATCTAGAACTAAATGCACTTTAAAATAAATAATAAGAATTTTATCAGCATTGAGTGCACACAGGGTTCTCTGGTTACCGTCCTGCTCTACCGTTCCTTCTCTGCTCTTTGTCTTATCTGATAGCAGGGAGTGACGCCAAGACAGGTCGGCACCCAAGCTTGACAACAGAGTGAGTTATCTCTAACAGAGGATTACTTTTAATGGTTTACTTTGATTTCTGAAGCTCTCTGCGTTATAGATAAAATCTCCTGCTCTCATGTCAGTGCAATTAGAAGAGCTAGGAAGAGCAGAGTTTATATGCTAATCACTGCTATAGAACGACCCACAGCCTAAGCCGCTCTGTGTAACAGCATGGTGAGACAGTCGTGAGGCAGTAGTTTCCAACCTTTGGCTTTCCATCTGTTGGAAACTATAACTCCCAGCATTCCTTGACAACCACACTTTCTACCTTCGGATAGAAATATCTTCTAAATGCAGCTGAAGGCTTGAGAACAGAGTGTGTTATCTCTAAAAGGATTACTTTTAATTGTTTACATTGATTTCTGAAGCTCTCTGCGTTGTAGATAAAATCTCCTGCTCTCATGTCAGGGCAATTAGACGAGCTAGGAAAAGCAGAGCTGATATGCTGGTCACTGCTATAGAACCACCCACAGCCTAAGCTGCTTTTGGTTCTGTGTAACAGCATGGTGAGACAGTAGTAGTCGTGAGGCAGTCGTTTTCAACCTTCTGTTGGAAACTACAACTCCCAGCATTCCTTGACAACCACACTTTAGAGACCACCGTTGTAAGCTCTCTTTCTACCTTCGGATAGAAATATCTTCTAAACGCAGGTGAATGAAGCCAGCACGTGGGAATTAAAGATGTTATGAGCGAGCAGGCCATTGAAAGAGCTCCATGGTAACAGATGACTGCGGCAGTTTCCTCGTTTCATTAGAAACCCTCTCGAAATAGAAAGAGAACCATTAAACAATGTCATATACTAAAAAGAACATTTTAAACAGATGCCGTCCGCTCACCAAGTCATAATTATGCTAGAAACATTAATTCATTTAGACACGCAGCCTTAGCCTGGTCTTCTGAGCAACGCACCATGAGTCAATTAGATGGGACGAAGAGCAGTAACACGACGCAAGAGTTCACCTAAGCATAGTCACACAGACCACAAAGCCTTGACAACAACTTACCAATGTCTTCCCTTCAGCCAATATCGAGTTATTTTCTATCATCAACGCGTTTTATTAGATTATTAAATGATTGACCTCAAATGAGCGATAAATCATGGGCCAACTGCACTGAGGGCCTAAAACATGGGGCCTCCAGATGTCTTAAAGGGGTTTTCTACAAACACACATTCAAGGCCTATACTGAGGATAAGCTGTTAATGTATAACTGGTCTGGATTATACCCCTAGGAGCATCACCGCAAATTGTATTTGGACGATCATAAGGATTCCAGCTCCAATGCTCACACTTTGATAAGCCAAGCTAAGAATAAGCCACCAATGGGTGCACCCATTTTAGATGTTTTTTTTTGTCAAAAATAATTACCACGATGACCCACTACAGGCAAAGAATGGTTGCAGCAGTGAGATATCCTCATTGAGCGAGACCAGGAAGTACCTTGGAAGCATCAGAATGGGAATCAGGGAAGATCAGAAGGCGAGCAGGAATTTTATTATTTCACACTGTACTGGACCATGTTTCAAACACTATAGGTGGACCTACAACCAACTGTGAGTCAAGCACTGGACTCCTTAAAGAGGTTTTCTCACCATGTAGTTGGGGCATAGGCAGCTTCAGACTCACCTTTCCTTGTCAGGATGTGGTGGTTCTAAAGCAGTGCTTGACATATCGTCGCTGCAGTCCTTAGCTATTCCTGTTATACTGACATGACGGGAGGAGATTTGTAAAATGTAGCAGACAATGCTACAGAGCTTTAAATAGTGAATGCTTTTCATTTAGTTAAGTAGCCAAACTCCATTGTTACAGAAAAGACTATGCAGGGAGTGACTCACCATGGACGAACTGAGTGACTGAATGGCAGCTTGGAGCAATGAGAAATAAAAGAGAGCAGGGAGAGGTGAGGAGAGGTGGTAGATAACCAGAGAAACTTGTGTGATCTAAGAGGAGATTTAACTCCTAACCAAAGCAAAGTCAATAAAGCATTGTATTTGATAATAGTGTTCATTTACCTTTTACTACATGTTGAAAGCGAACAATCGCAATGAGAAAACCCCTTTAATAGAACCAATAAAGACAATGACTCTAGAAGACTCCAGTACCAACACCATAATTAATAGAAGTTTGCCTTGCTTCTTCTACCAATCCCAAAGTAGGATGTCACCGTCTTCAATAATACAGTGGTTGCCAAATAATAGCTGCTTTGGTTTGGACTTTTTGTGCAGATGACAGACAGCACTCTTAGAACATGAACGTTCATGAAATGAGCCAAATGCTGTTAATACTAAGGACAGACTGAGAAAACAATCCACTAGTGATCAGGGACCCTATGATTAAGAAATGAACAGACTCCAGTATGTAAAGACCTACCTATGCAGGGTTGGACTGGCCGACGAGAGTACTAGAGGATCCACTGTTAGGCCCAAGCTGTGAGACAATAATGAACCTCTTGTATAACAAAGCCCCAAAGGTCTAGAAGGAAAGCAGATTTGGAGCCAATTATAGACCTAATCTCCAGATATACTAATGAAGACCTGCATGTGTAATGGTTACCCTGAAGTGGCCTTGCACATGTCCTGTATAGGTAGCTGGGCCTTGAGAATAATTTCCTCTCGTAGGCCAAGAACTTCAGTCCAACACTGATCGGGTCGGGCCCACTACGGGCTTGGGACTGGTTAAAGGAAGCGGGAGAAATTTTCCCTTTTTTGCCCGGACGGGCAGGTTTTGGGGGCGATGCAAGGGGTCATGTGCATATGTGAAGTCATGTAAAAAGAAATATGGGGTGAGCTTCAAGTATCAACTTTACTGGTGGGTCCCAAGAATCAACTTCACTTTGGGGGGTTCCCAAAATCAACTTCACGGGGGGTCCCAAAACAATTTCACGGGTGGGTCCCAAGAATCAACTTCATTTGTGGGTCCCAAGAATCAACCCAGGGTGCCCCCTGTTTAATCAACTTACGGGGGGGAACCAAAAAAAAACTCCACGGGTTGGCCCCAAGAATTTTCTCCAGGGGGTGGGCCCCCAAGAATCAACCCCATTTTTTTGGCCCCAAGAAAAAACCCCCACGGTGGATACCGGGTTTTCAACTTATTTGGTGGGCACCAAGAATCAACTCCTTTGGGTTTGGGCCCCCCAGAATAAACCTTTCACGTTTGGCCCCCAGAATCAACTTCACTAGTGGATCCTCAGGACTTTAGTCCAATACTGGCCAAAAATTTTAAAAAGATTTAAATTTAAAAGACCCAAAAAAAAATTTAAAATTTGGGTTTTAAACAGAGATTTTTCCTACAAAAAAGGGTTTCCGGGGTTTTAGAAGACCTTTTTTTGGGTATTAAAGGGGTTAAACAAAGCTAAGGTATGCCGTAAACAACTTTAATCAATGACCATGAAAGAGGGGATGTAAACTTTTTTGGGAGGAATTACAAGTTCAAAAATTTACACTTACAGACTAATGATTTCAACAAGAACCGTGTAATGTTCCTTTTGTCCTATGGAGGCACTGCAGAGAAATTGAGCAGGTTCCATCACAGCTCATTGCACTAGGTCCTAGCAGTAGTCAGATTATCACTAGGAAAGCCTTTTGACAAAAAAAATAGATTGCTCAAAGTAGTCAGACCCTTTAAAACATATGTGTCAAACACAAGGCCTGTGGGCCGCAGCTAGTCCAAGACTCTTTTTAAATGGGGCGGGCAAAGCTTAAAAAAAAGGCGAGCGGGCATGGACAAGATCGGGGGTGGATAAAGGGACGGTTTCCCCCTTTTTCCCCAGAGGACACAGCTCCGGTGCACACCTCCACACAAGTTGTTCAGCAACTTACAGGCAGGGGCACAGCTCTAATAACCCTACCTAAGTACCCTTGCCCTCCTTCAATGGCCGTTAAAGGGCAACCATAATGTGGATGTGGCCCTCAGTGAAAAGGAGTTTGATACCCCTGCTTTTAAAGGGGTTTTTCCCCACAGAAAAAAAGGGTGTGGGAAGCTGCAAAACAAATAATAAACATTTTTATCATTTTATCATTATTAAACATTTTTGCCCCTTTTTTTTTTACTGCTCCCTTTTGATTTTCCCAAATACACTCCCTTTTCCCCGGGGGTACGACCATGAAAAAGAGCTCCTCAGTCCTGGCCGCACATGCTCCCGACTCACCTCCCCTTCCCAAGGCAGCTACGGTCATTTTCCCTTTCCCCGCCTAGTAATCACACACCTCACTGCTGACGAGTTTTTTCCCCCCCAGGTGCGTAAATTTTACTCCCTCCTCTGTAAATTTTAGTAAATTTGTCCCAAAAATTGCAAAAATAAAAAGAACCCCCCAATCAGGTATGTGGGAAATTTAGACAAAAAAAAAAAATCTACAGGTTTGGGGAAATGCAAAGGGAATTTTTAACCAGGACACCTCTTTTTAAAGGGAAAGCGCTAACCACTTTAGCTACATTGTAGCTTTTCCCAGTTCTTTTTTCATAAACAAAAGTCTGTTTTGGAGTAGAAAGAGCACAAATGTGGAAAAGCATGGGGAAATTTAAGCCCCTAGTCACATGATATGGGAGATCAAAAAAATCATAAAAGGCCCCCCTTTTAATCACTGAGACTGAAAACAGGCAAATCAGGAATGAAATGCCTTCTTGGCAAAAAGGCAAAAGGGACAACTTAGATGTCTGTCAATTTTTGAAGGGCCTTAAATTTTTAAATTTTCCCGCTGCCTATTCCCTTTCTCTTAAACATCCTGGGGTTTTAGAAGGGAAAATTTTCAAGATCCATTAGTCCCCACCAAAGGGCAAATACTGGAGAGAGATCTGGAAATTTTTCTGCAATACATCGGGTCATATTAATATTCACATACATTATTTGCCACAAACCCCAAAATTCATGCGAAAGTCCCCAAAACTTCTATATATGGGGGCTGAAGGGCAATATAAATACCCTCTACCCCCTTTATTGCATGCTCGCTCAGTGATAATGGTGGACAAAACACGGCCCCAAAAACAGGGGGGACCATTTTTTAAATTTTTTCCCAAACAGTTTTCCCCCAAAATTTTTTTTCTTAAAAAATAAAAACTTTTAGCCCTAAAATCAATTTCCTCCATTCCCCGTCTCCTCCAGCCGCACTATCAGTTATTAAACCTCCTTCGTTTTCTTAGCATAATTGAGTTGACAAGCTGCTTGAAGAATGTGTCTTGGGTTTACTCCTGCTAGTGGATCTCCAGAGACCTGAAAACAACTTCCATCTGTCTTGATCTGACACTGGTATACACTAGATGACTACATAGAGGATGGGGGGAGAGAAATTAGGATAGAGAGCAGAGATAACTGGCATAAGTCGATGTAGATTTAGAATTTTTTGTATGGTATCATGATTATTTTTGATAAAGGAGTGGTCTCATGAAGATGACCCCTGTTCATTTGTCCTCTTAGAACATATGTCTCATCATCGAAGGTCCCTCCTTGCTCCCGATCCTTGTCTATGAGTCAGAGAAAAACTCTATACGAGCAGCTACTGTTCTGGTGGACTCTTTTTGTATTCCCAGTACGGCCAATCATCTGAATGGTCACCAAGTAATACTTCATGATCCTGCACCACAAAAATACTATAGGGGAGAGTTCCCCCAACAAGACCCCCCCATCTATGAGTCAGAATGGATAAAAACTCTCAGCGATTGTTCTGGTGGACTCTTTTTGTATTCCATGGACGGCCAATCGTCTTTATGGCCACCAAGTTAAACTACATCTTTCTGAAGAACATGGATACCACAAGGGAGAGTTCCCACAACAGGATCCTCCGTCTATGAGCCAGAATTGAAAGGAACTCTATACGAGCAGCTATTGTTCTGGTTGACTCTTTTTCTATTCCATGGACAGCCAATCATCTTTATGGCCACCAAGTTAAACTACATCTTTCTGAAGAACACTGATACTGTAGGGGAGAGTTTCCACAACAGGCTCCCCATCTATGAGCCAGAATTGAAAGGAACTCTGTACAAGCAGCTACTTTTCTGGTGGACTCTTTGTGTTCCATGGACGGCCAATCATCCATATGGTCACCAAGTAAAACTAAATGATCCTGCACCACATAAATCCTATAGAGGAGAGTTCCCCCACAGGACCCCCCATCTATAAGTCAGAATGGAGAGAAACTCTGTAGGATCAGCTATTGTTCTGGTGGACTCTTTTTCTATTCCATGGACGGCCAATCATCTTTATGGCCACCAACTTAAACTACATCTTTCTGAAGAACATGGATACTACAGGGGAGCGTTTCCACAACAGGACCCTCCGTCTATGAGCCAGATTAGAAAGAAACTCTGTATGAGCAGCCACGATTCTGGTGGACCCTTTTTGTATTCCATGGACGGCCAATCATCCATATGGTTACCAAGTAATACTACATGATCCTGCACCACAAAAATACTATAGGGGAGAGTTCCCACAACAGGACCCACCATCTATAAGACAGAATTGAGAGAAACTCTGTAGGATCAGCTATTGTTCTGGTGGACTCTTTTTGTATTCCACAGATGGCCAATCATCTTTATGGCCACCAAGTAAAGCTACATCTTTCTGATTAACATGGATACCATAAGAACATTGATACTATAGAGGAGAGTTTCCACAACAGGATCCTCCGTCTATGAGCCCGAATTGAAAGAAACTCTATACGAGCAGCTACTTCTCTGGTGGACTCTTTTTGTATTCCATGGACGGCCAATCATCTTTATGGCCACCAAGTAATACTACATCTTTCTGAAGAAAATGGATATCACAGGGGACAGTTTCCACAACAGGATCCTCCCTCTATGAACCAGAATTGAGAGAAACTCTGTATGAGCAGCTACTGTTCTGGTGGACTCTTTTTGTATTCCATGGACGGCCAATCATCTACAGTATATGGTCACTAAGTAATACCACATTTTTCTGAAGAACTTGGATACCATAGGAGAGAGTTCTCCCAACCACACAACCCATCTAAAAGCTGGAATAGGGAGAAACTCTATACAAGCAGCAGTTACTCAGTTACTATTCTGGTGGACTCTTTTTGTATTTCATGGAAGGCCAAGCATCTGAATGGTCACCAAGTAATACTATATTTTCATGCAGAACATTGATGCCATAGGAAGAATTCTACACACAGTATCCTCGTCAATGAACAAGAATGGAGAGATGCTCTGTAAAAATGGCTCCAATTCTGGTGGCTCGAAACACGTCCACTGCTGGAGAGATACATGGCTGGACACAGATTCTCTCAGCTAATAGTTGTGGGGCTTCCAAAATAAAGGGGGTTGTCTCTGATGAGCCAGTCTTTTTTCAAAAAATATGTAAAGGAACAAGACAGATCTGGCCATGGATTGGAACATCAATTCTGGACTAAAAAATGAGGCGAATACTACAGATTGGCAGACATGGGTGAAACAATTTTCTCGTCTCTAGTCAGTAGGGATCCTTTCAATGATAGACAATACGGATGTAGAGGATACTTGGACGTTATAGAAACAACTGCAGACATCCCCTTTGCCTCTTAGAACCATCTTTCATCCTCAATGAAAATGAATTGAATGGGCTAAGGCTCTCAAACTCAGCCAAGTAAAGAACAAAATATGAAGTTGATGGGCTGCGTTCCTTTCAAATTCAATACAATTTGAAATGTTTACCTCATTCTCTACACAAGGGGCGATGATTCCAAGTACTTTTTTTTATTTTTGCATGATAAGTTTTTATAATGAGGAAAGTAAAATCCAATCTTGACTGATAGCACAAGAGCCCGAAGAGTTCTGATGCCAGAGATGACAGCCTCAGGGGCCACATGTTTGAAGCCCAATACAAAGGGCAAAGAGTTAAAGGGGTGTTCCCATCAGACATTTTGATGGTATATTAATAGGATATGCCATCAAAGTTTTATAGGTGTGGCTCCCACCTCTGGAACCTGCACCTATCTCAGGAACAGGCCCCCAAAATTGTTGGGTCACAAAGGAGAGCTGATGGCCCTTGTGCACAACTCTCCATTTTGTTCTATGGGAGTTCTGAGGTCAGCCGAGCACTCTGCTCACCTGTACTGGGAACTTCCATAGAACAGAATGGAGAGTCGTGTGCAAGCACAACCGACTCTCCACTCTGAGGCAAGCCCCCGCACCTATCAGATTTTGGCATATCCTATTCGATATGCCATCATAAGTGTAGCCGCCTTCCTTCCCTTCTCCTCTTACAAAACTAAACTACAGTTTTGCTTCCATGCAACTATGTGGGTTCAAAATGCACCCCTCATCCTCTTAGCCAAATACTATCCTACCTGAGGGGGTGAAAAGGCAGATGCATCAACTCAGTGCCCTCATCGATGGACTCTATCGCTCCCAATATTTTAATTGCTGGATTCTCTGAGCTGATTTGCACTCTTATTTTTTTTTACGTTTTTTGTTTGGAATTTTTTGTATTATGAAGATTGTGATGTCAAAATGTAAGTTTTTTTTTTCATCTCTAACAACATAATGAAAAAAGTTGGAAATTAAAAGTTTTCTAACTAATTTGTTTTCAGATAAAACTTATAATAAAGTCATACTGTGCGCATTGCTTCTATCCTACCTCCTCTACGGGCTTCACATAATTTATTAATGTTCAATAACATCCACTGCTGTATTGGTTGATAGTGTTGGAATTTATTGTATGGGGACAAATCCAATATACGGACGATGAAATAAAGTGTTTATTAGAGAGATTTGCTGCAGCTTTTTATCTGCATAGCGAGCCAATGAAACGTTCCAGGCCCACGTCTCCTATTTATAGAGCTGATCCTTGGCTTTATGCTCGTCCGTACATAGTAAACCCGTTTCATCCCTTTTCTACAGCAATAACTAGAATCTTTCCAGTTTCAACATGTGCTTTCTTACAGGAGTTATCCTACAAAACAATTTAGATATGAGATTTTGGAACACGCCGCCATGTACATTTTATTAATTTACACCTATTTAAAAATACATTTCTGTGCTAATTATGACTGTATTGTTCTAGAGCTCCCTAGGGGCTATTTACTCTTTGGGGTGTCCACTTTCTGGATTCTGTATTGAAGGATAGGCATGTGAAGTCCATTCCCTTTTTCAGTAAATCTTCTGCAACAGATAAGAGATTGCTGCTGGTAAGCATCTCTGCTTGTCAGGCACGGTGGCATCCTCAACCTCTCTGACAAGCAGAGAAGAACCTCCAACTGCACTGTAATTCCATCTTCTGCACTTGTCGTAATCAGAATTAGAAACACCTGTTCACAGCAGGTTGTGTATGGGATTATAGCTTTGCTTTCCTAATCCTAAAAAAGGATATACAGGGGTTTTACCATAAAGTGACAACTCCTGTCCTGGATGCTCGCAGTGAACTGACCATGCATGTGAATGAGGAGGAAGGCACTTGCAGCGGTCCTCCTCATTCACTTCTATGGAAGCTTCCGAATACAGCTGAGTGTGTGCATGTAATGACACAGGCCATTGGTCTGGTAATTAGGACATTGTTCTTTTAAATTGCCAAGAGCTGACGCACTTGCGTACCCTCGGGGTTGCGCGAGCATGCACAGGATGTCACAGAGCAGAAGCGAGGATTGGTGAGTTAAACCTGCCGGCGCAAGCTGCCGCAGAGGTCAGAGAACTCTGTGCCGAGGTAAGTACAGCAGGGGACACAGCAGCAGTGACAATGACTGCTGCGACACCCACTGAGGGAGCCATAGCACGGGCACGTCTATGGTCCGAGGCACGAGGCATGACAGTGCGCTCAGCTATGTTTTAACGTTCCCATAGAAATTAATGAGGACGATGGCCACAAGCGCCGCCCTCCTGTTTCACATGCATGGTTGGCTCACAGCTAGCATGTCCGGGCAGTCAGACAACACAACCCGAGTATTTTCAATGGCTTTTTTTGCTGATCAGAATATATTAAATTGTTGGCTATTTCTCATTATCATATACTCTCTTATCTCTTGATAGCCTGCACTGGGGTCAGTGGGCCTGAGGCTAGATCTTCAATGGCGCACTTGTGGGACAGGAGTCTTTCCCTCTGTCCACACATCATTTCCACAATCCTCTGGCTCCTTATAGTTTTGCCTCTGGCATCAGTATGGGCCGCTCTCAGCATTTGTCCACTCCTTTCCTTTGTCTTTCCCTGCTCGACTGCTAGGCATTTCTAGGAGCCTTACTGCTGGAACAGGTAGAGCACTTTCAAAGTGGTTTACCTGAGCCAGAAATGTCATCCTAGCGCCAGAATGTGCCTGATTTATGATGTGCAGTAGAACATGTTCATAAATCAGGCGCATTCTAGGCTGTCATAATGCGCATGAAATTTGGCGTTTACACGTAGTGCACTAAAATTTTGCTGCATGAACATCTTCCATAGATTGCACTACACTACATAGCTTGGTGTCATCTGCAAGAATAGAAACAGGGTTATTAATGCCCTCCCTCCTATTAATACACTGAATAACAGAGGACACAGTACTGAGCCTTGGGGTCGCCACCTATAACCAATTCCAAATTGCCAGTGGTAACAAAACAGCGTAATATCCAACTATCTTAATATGACTACAAAGAGACTCTAACTAAAGACCTAAAACTTAAAGGGGTTGTCTCGCTACATTGATTCGTCTCACCTCAGTCCTGTTTTCTTGGTTTCATTTTGAATTCAGGTGTTTAACTGGCTTCAACTAGGCTGCAGTAGAAGCCAGGTCTGTAGCTATAGCAACCAGTGCTGGCAGCCTATCATGAGGGATTTAACAGGTCTGTAACTATAGCGACCTGAGGAGCTGATGCAGCCCATACAAGAGGGGATATCTAGGAAAAGGTAGGACACTGTTAATGGATATATATTGCAGAGTGACTTGTTTTTGCTAAATCTTTAACCTTAAAAGCAGCAATCCTTCTAGTGAGACAACCCCTTTAAAGGAGTTGTCTCACTGTAGGTTTTCAGCCTACCTCAGTGTGCCTGGCACCATAGGATTTTTGAATTCAGGGGCGTGCTTCTTGTCCGCTTCTTCTCCTCTCCCTTCCCCCCTCCCCTCAGCACACAGACAGCTCTCCTCCTCCAACTGCAGTAACTTCTATACAGCAGGTGGAGGGCGAGGGGGTTTGCTGCCAGAGTTAACCCTGTGTGTGCCTGGCTAGGTCTGCTGCCGGCTGCTCACTGCTGGATCAGCTGCACTGTGCGGCTGCTGCGGTCGAGCTCTTGCTGCTCCTCTCCACAGAGTCAGGAGACAGCAGGGAGAGGGCTGATCTATGAGTGGCTATGGAGCCAGAGGTCTGTGAAGCTGTGTATGCTGATAGCAGAGCGGGGGAGGAGGGGTGTAAGTGTTCCTATACCCCCTGCTTAACATACAAATCTCCAGGGACATCTCAAGCAACAACAAACAAACCCTGTTCTGTGCTGTCCTCCCATCACAACAGACACAGGGCAGCTGTGAAGTGTGTTACTATAATCATACAGCAGAGCAGAGAGGGATATGAACCGTTCACATGCCCCCCTGATCTGTTCTATTAGTATAGTCAAAGCTCCACAGACACATCATGATTATAGTAACACACTTCACTGCTGTCACATCCTACTGAGCACAGATCAGCCTCACCTCTGCTCTCCTCAATCTGTGTAGAGAGCAGGAGGGAGCAGGCACACACAGGGTTAATCCAGTCAGCACAGCTACACAGACACAGAAGCCAGAGCCCTCTCCTTCCCTCCCCCTCTCCTACAGAAGCATCACAAATGCCCTCATACTGTGCGGGAGGGGCTCTGTGCTCCAACCTGTATTGAGAAGCTGATGAGTCACCAGCACTGACAGCCAAAGAGAGAAAAATCAACAGGTCGGTGGCTATAGTGATTTCAGGAGCTGATGCACTACTACTAACAGGGATAACTCAAAATCAGTAGGACATTTGTAATGAACATAAATTGCAAAGCTACTTGTTTTTTAAAGATCTTTTAATTAAAACCCAATCCTTGTAGTGAGACAACCCCTTTAACGTTTTTAGTAAAAGTTACGATTTAAGTCTTTAGTTAGAGTCTCTTTGTAGTTATATTAAGATAGTTGGGTATTATGCTGTTTTGTTACCACTGGCAATTTGGACTAGGTATTTGAATATTACCAGACAACTGCCTTGGGTTGAATAGTGTAACTCCCTATAACCGGGAACCATTCAGAGTAGGAACCATTTACTACCAACCTCTGGATAAGGGTTGATAACCACTTTTCAGTCCAATTACAAACTGTGTTTTCTTTTTAACCCAGTAGACCTTAGAAGGGTTGTCCACTTCCTATCAAAATTATGCCAACCGCTGTTGGGGTCTCTGTAAAATAAAAGAAAGCTTATACTCCCCTTCCTCCAGTCCCTGGTTCCAGTGTTGCGTCTCCCTGATCTTTTGTTGACACATGATTGGCTCCAGTGGTGACGTCCTCATTCAGAAGAGACAGAATGTCAACATAAGACTGGGGAGACGTGGTGCTGGAATCGGGGACCAGAGGGAGGGGACTATACATTTTTTTTTTAAGTTTACTGGGATCCCAAGGGCTGTTGGTATGATTTTTATAGGAGGGGTACAACTACTTTATCTCATTATGGGGACATGTATGAAAACTGTCAAGGTCTACGACTTTCTTTGTAGTAAAGAGCAACCAATCAGAGCTCATAGCAACTAATCAGAGCCCATAGCAACCAGTCAGAGCTCATAGCAACTAGAGCCCATAGCCACCAATCAGAGCCCATAGCAAACAATCAGAGCTCATAGCAACCAATCAGAGCTCATAGCAAACAATCAGAGCTCATAGCAACCAATCAGAGCCCATAGCAACCAATCATATATCATAGCAACCAATCAGAGCCCATAGCAACTAATCAGAGATCATATAACCAATCAGAGCTCATAGCAGCCAATCAAACCTCATAGCAACCAATCAGAGCTCATAACAACCAGAGTCATAGCATCTAATCTCTGCACATTTCAACCAATCAGTGCCCATACATACAATCAGAGCTCATAGCTTTCAATCACAGCTCATAGCAATCAATCACAGCTCATAGCAACCGAAGCCCATAGCAACTAATCACAGCTCATATCAAACAATCAGAGTTCAGCTTTTATTTTTCCACAGCACTATATGAAATGAAAGGGGAGCTCTGATTGGTTGCTATAGGCAACAAAGAAAGTCTTCTTGCTAGACAGTTTTCATTCAAGGTATCGAACATCCAACAGCTCTGTGATGTCGTCATGGAGGAGGGAAGAGGATTCCAGTGGCTGCAACCTGTGAAGCTCTAGTGACCTCCATACCCAAGAGAGTTAAGGCAGTGCTGGAAAATAATGGCGGCCACACAAAATATTGACACTTTGGGCACAATTTGTCCACTGTCACTTAGGGGTGTACTGACTTTTGCTGTCACTTAGGGGTGTACTCACTTTTGTTGTCTCTTAGGGGTGTACTCACTTTTGTTGTCTCTTAGGGGTGTACTCACTTTTACTCACTTTTATTGCCAGTGGTTAAGACATTGATGACTGTGTTGAGTTATTTTGAGGACACCACATTTACACTGTTATATAAGCCGTGCACTGACTACTTTACATTGTATCAGTGTCAGATCTTCAGTGTTGTCCCATTAAAAGATAGAATACAATATTTACAAAAATTATAGTGAGATACTGTATAGATATGAGATAAATGGATAGATTACATGTAATAAAAATAAATAGATAACAGATAAATCGAGAGATAGGTAAACAGGTATATATGAGACAGATAGATACAGTTGAAACCTAAAGTTTACATAAACTTCTCACTCTGACATGAAATCAGAATAAACCTTCCCCATTTTAGGTCAATAAGGAACCAAAATTATTTCTATTTGCCAAATGCAGAATAATGAGAGAGAATTTTTAAGGCATTTTTATTACTTTCGGCAAAGTCAAAAGTTTCCATACATTTCATTAGTATTTGGGAGCTTTGCCCTTAAACTGTATGAATTGGGTTAAACGTTTTGGGTCCTTCCACAAGCTTCTCACAATAGTTGGTGGGAATTTTGGCCCCTTCCTCCTGACAGAACTGGTGTAGCCATGTTTGGAGGTCACCTTGCTCACACCGGCCTTTTCAGCTTTGCCCATAAATTTTCAATAGGATTGAGATCAGGGCTTTGTGACGGGCTCCAGAGCATTGACTTGGTTCTCCACTTTGTAACCAGTTCGGCAGTAGCTTCAGGTCATTGTCCATTTGGAAGACCAATTTCCGCCCAAGCTTTAACTTCCAGGCTGATGTCTTGAGATGTTTCTTCAGTATTGCCACATAATCTTCTTTCCTCATGATGCCATCTATTTTGTCAAGTGCACGAGTCCCTCCTGCAGCAAAACAACCGCACAACATGATGCTGCCACCCCCGTGTTTCACAGTTGGGATGGTGTTCTTAGGCTTCCAAGCTTCTCCCTTTTCCCTCCAAACTTAACAATGGTCATTATAGCCAAAAAGTTCATTTTAGTTTCGTCAGACCACAGGACGTCTGCAAAAATGTAGGTTTTTGTTCCTGTGCATTTGCAAACATTAATCTGGCTTTTCTATGTCTCTTTTGGAGTAATGGCTTCTTCCTGGCAGAGCGGCCTTTCAGCCCATGTTGATACAGTACTCGTTTCACTGTGGATAGTGACACAATCTTACCAGCTTCCGCAAGCATCTTCACAAGGTCTTTTACTTTTGTTCTTGGGTTCATATGCACATGTCAGACCAAAACACATTCATCTCTGAGACACAGAACCCGTATCCTTCCTGTGGTATGATGACTGGACATTCCCATCTTGTTTTACTTGCGTATAATTGTTTGTACAGATGAATAAAGCACCTTCAGGTATCTGGAAATTGCACCCAAGCATGATCCAGACTTGTGAAAGTCCACAATACTCTTCCTGATATCTTGGGTGATTTCTTTAGACTTTCCTAGGATGTTACACACAGAAGCAGTGTGTTTCTGGTGAGAATTAAAATACATCCACAGCTGTGTCTCTAATTAACTCAGATGTTGCCAATAAACCTATCAGAAGCTTCCAAAGACCTGACATCATCGTATGGGCAGTCCCAACTTGTTTAACCCCTTACCGACATTTGCCGTACTCATACGGCAATGTCGGGTAGGGGTTCCCGCAAATTGCCGTATGAGTACGTCAAGGCGATCTTGCGCGCTCACCGGCGGAGCGCGCAAGATCGCGGCATGGAACCAGCGGTATATTACGGAGCGGACCTGCGTTTCCCCCCTCCATTTCCATGGCCCAATGCTAAAAAAAAACTACGGAACACCTGTGCGCCCAAAATGCAAAATACACCCTTAGGTGAGATCCCTGAGGGGTGTTGAATCCAAAATGGGGCAACTTCTGGAAGGTTTAACCTGTTTTAGTACTTTGGGGGCTTTACAGATGCCACATGGCCCCACCAATATATCTGTGCGCCAAAAGCCAAATAGCGCTCCCTCCCTTGTACACCCTGCCATGCTCCCAAACAACAGTTTACACCCCCATGTAGAGTATTGTCGAACTTGTAAGAAATTGCGTACCCCACTGTTGGGGCTTTTTTTTTCCAAGATTCCTTGAAAAAATTAAAAATTGTCAGATAAAATTGCTGATTATTGTAACAAAAAAAATATTTTTTTATTTTCAGAGGGCCCAACGCTAAAAAAATTTGTGAAAACACCTGTGGGGTCGATATACTCACTACACCCTGATATTTTTCCTTAAGGGGTGTAGTTTCCAAGATGGGGTCTTTTTAGGGGTATTTATTAAGTTTTGGAACCTTAGGGTGTCCGCAAACCTGAAATGGCCCCTAAATAAAATTGTAATGAAAATGAGGCCCCAGAGTCCAGTAGGTGCTCCTCCTATTCTGGGGCTTGTGGTTGAGCCAAATAATGCACTAGGGCCACATATGGGATATCTCTGAAAAATTTAATTTCCACTTTGCTTTAATTCCTGTGAAACACCTAATGGGTTAATAAACTTCCTAAATGCTGTTTTGAATACTTTAAGGGGTGTAGTTTCTTACATGAGGTCATTTATGGGGGTATCTAACATACAGGTCAATCAAAGTCACGTTAGAACTGGACTGGTCCCTAAAAATATGTATATTGCAAATTTTCAAGAAAATTTGAAAATTACTACTAAATTTCTAAGCCCCCTAATGTCGTAAAAAAACACACACACATTTAAAAAAAATGATGCCAAACTACAGCAGACATATGGTAGATGCTAGTTATAAACTATTTTGAGTGGAATAACTATCTGTCTTACATGCAGAAATTTTTGAAGTTTGAAATTGGTAAATTTTTCACATTTTTCACGATAATTTGATATTTTTCACAAATAAACAATCATTTTTTGGACCAAAATTTCTTACTATCTTAAAGCACAATGTGTCACGAGAAAACAATCTCTGAATCACATGGATAGGTAAGTGTCAAAAAGTTATTCTCACATAAAGTGACACATGACAGATTTCAAAAATGGGGCTCTGTCAGAGAGGCCAAAACTGGCTGCGGCGGTGACGGGGTTAAAGGCAGAGTAATCCCAGTGTATGGAAACTTTTGACTTGAAGAAAGTAATAAAAATGCCTTAAAAAATTCTCTCTCTCATTATTCTGGCATTTGGCAAATAGAAATAATTTTCGTTCCTAATTGACCTAAAACGGGGAAGGTTTATTCTGATTTCATGTCAGAGTGAGAAAAACCTGCAGATGGGGCTTTTTATATAGTGGATGGAAACTTCTGGTTTTTAACTGTAGATAGATAGATATGATATAGATTTGAGATAGATAGATAGATAGATAGATAGATAGATAGATATGAGATAGATAGAAGATATGAAAGATAGATAGATAATAGTAAAGAGATAGAGGTATATGAGAAATATATATGAGATAGATAGATAATAGTAGATAGGAGATAGATAGATGATAGATAGATATGAATAAATATGAGATAGATAGATAGATAGAAGATAGATAATAGATAGATATGAGTAGATAGATAATAGTAGATAGATAGATAGATAAAATAGATAGATAGATAGATGTTTGATATTAGATAAAATAGATAGATAGATAATAGATAGATAGGAAAATATAGATAGATAGAGATAGTAGATAGATAGATTTTAGATAGATGTATGAGATAGATAGATAGATGAAAAAGATAGTAGATAGATAGTGATATGGATGATAGATGATAGGTAGATAGATAGATAGTTTAATAGATAATAATAGATAGATATGAGATAGATGATAGATGATATGGTTTAGATAGATAGATAGATGATATAGATAAAAATAGATAGATAGTTTGGGATAGGAGAGAGATAGATAGATAGTATGAGATGATTTGATATGGGATAGATGATAGATAGAGAATGATAGATAGATAGTTAGATAGATAGATAGAAAAGATATGAATGATGATAGATATAGAATAGATAGATAATAGATACACAAGTTAAAAAAATGTGGCCCCGGCGCTCCGAGAATATGATTAAACCCCCTTAATTAATAGAAGTGTTTTTTTTTAAAAAAGAGAATAAAATTCTCACATAAAACCCTTAATTTAAAGGTTTCATCAGAAGCCCCGACCATCGGTGACATTACTCGCTCATCACAAACGATTGCACTGCGCCAGATGACTGCTCCGCTGATTTCCATAGGCCTCTCATTAGAATGTATTGTAATGAGGTGACTAACGAGGATGTTTACTCTATAGAAGGATTGAGCTGTTTTTCTCTCTGCTCGCTTGTGCGCTGTATGGACGGCATAACCATAGAAACCTGAGCGCAGATCTCGCCGGCAGAAGGGCCGGGTAACCATGGGGAGCCGCAGTGTATGTATAAATACTTGGATGTTGTGCACAAAGCAGATTTCAGGGACAACGAAACATTCGTTTTTCTTGGCCAAGTGCAAGAAACTCGAAATCCTCGGAATCTGCGGAGAATGTTCTGCAGCGAGATTAATAAATTAATAGAAGATCACAGTGACTCACGCACCGGGGGGAGCAGGGCAGCCAGGAAGGAGGGGAATAATATGAAGACTTTTTCATCCATTTATCATGCTCTATCCAATTAGTTCATAGTTTGGTGGCTTCTATACGAATCAGAAGTGACAAATTAAATCACTTCACGCTCTGGATCAGTCTGCAGGCTGGAAACGAGACTTCACTGGAGGAGTCATTACAGGAGGTAGCGGAGAAAGCTGACACCAAAGTGCACAGTTGAGTCACATTTTTACGACCACTTCTTACCTACGATGTCGGCAGCGCATGGCTAGTGAAATAAGACACGTGTGGTGCGCTGGCTTGGTGGGTATATAAGGTGTGATAGGCTGCCTGCACCCAGATCCATCCCTGCTGTCATGGGTAAAAGGACCGATTCAGGAGGATTATAGTCTTTCAAGCGCAGGGAGGTGGTATTTCTGAAACTGAGAAGCTTGTGAGCTGTTGGCGGCTGCTCTGGTGAAGTATCATGAGTGGACAAGTAGCGCCATTTTGAGTAAGCAACATGGAAACTGCGGAGCACCACACATAAATCCCAAGTGTTCCTATTTGGGAGGGACTGTCCCTATTTTTATCCCTTGTCCCTCTTAGCTCTCTAAATGTCCCTCTTTTTCATTTTGTAAATAGATAAACTGACTATCTTGCTATAAAAAGTATCTGATTGCTTCATTGCTGTATATTATATAACAACTTACTTAATATTTCAGCATTGGATACAATGCAATCCTGAAAAATTCTACCTTGTTGGCTGTTTAAAAAGTTGGCATGTCTGTGTTTTGGCGGGGTTAGAGGCGGGGCCTGACGTGTCCCTCTTTCCCAATTTTAAAGGGGCTCGTTCACAGGGCTTATTCAGGACGGATTTAAATCGAATTTCCGCACCGTACGCGCTGCAATACGGGGGGAATCCGCCCCAGTCTTTTCTAACAAGTTCTCATAGAGAATATGGATTCCGTCTTCCTCCCCCCTGGGCGAATCCCCGGGGGGGGAGAAATGACATGCACATTTTTTTTGGGGTGTACGCGCCGTGAAAAATGGTGTCGGGGGGCCCGGTAGTTGGGACCTCCGCCCCCGCGCACGGCTGCCGGCGAAATTGCGGGGAAAAATCCGCCCCCGAAATTACGTCGGCAATAAGCCGTGTTTGAACTTTGCCAAAAATTTGGGGGGTTTATGACCATGTTTTAAAAACCGACTTAAACCCCCTCTCCATACACTTTGACAGAAAATCCACCAGTTTTAAACACTTAAAGGGTTGTCTACACAGGGATCGCTGCTTTTTAGTTAAATATCTTGCAAAAACAAGTCACTTTGCAATATGTTCCATTAACGGTCCTACCATTCCTAGATACCCCCTTTGTAGGGCTGCCCCAGCTCCCGGTCGCTATAGCAAACCCAGTTTTCCCCTGGGGATTTGAAATCCCTTTTTCCTGATAGGCTGCCAGCACGGGTTGCTATACTACAGACCAATTGATCCCCCTGATAGGCTCCCAGCGCTGGTCGAAAAGCTACAACCTGATTGATCTTCCTATAGACTTCCAGCACGGTCGCAAAAGCTACAGACCTTTCAATCGTCCTGATAGGCTGCCACACTGGTTTTCATACTACAGACCTGGCTTCTACTGCAGCCTAGTAGAAGCCAGTAAACACGCCCCTGTATTCAAAATGAAACCAAGAAAACAGGACTGAGGTAAGATGAATCAATGTAGTAAGACAACCCTTTTAATGGATTTTTTTTACACTGCTGGCGCTCCAAAAAGCTTAGAACATGCACGATCTCCCATCCGGTTTTAATGCGGGAGGTGTGGATTTCAAAGGTTGAGGGGGGTGGGTGAATCTGCAAACGGGACAGAACTGTCCCCCAAATCCATGCAAAAGGCGACAAAATACCGGCTGGATTCTTAAGACGGAATTCGACCGGTATTTTGTCTCTGCTGTGTGGACAGACCCTTAGGGCGACACGTATGAACGGGGGTACAGCAGAAGTCTGGCGTCTTTTTAGCCCAACATCTAGTGCAGTCCCGTTTGCTATATTTTGAAATCTCTCGCACTCCAATATCAGGCGCATTACAGGGCGGCACTTTGTAATGCGCCTGAGATTGGGGGGCGTGCGGGAGGCGGGGGCGCACTAGAACTGTAGCAAACCTACACATTTATAGCTTCTGTACGGTAATCCCAGACGCATTACTGCTGGAACAGGTAGAGCACTTTCAAAGTGGTTTACCTGAGCCAGAACTGTCGCCCGAGCGCTAGAAACCTGACCCACAGTAGAACAGGTTCATAAATCCGGTGCATTCTAGGCTATTATAATGCGCAAAAAAATTGCCGTCTAAGCGCCATAAATCATACATGTCGCCCCTAGTGCGTGCTGAGGGTTGTAGTTCTGCAACAGCTGGAGAACCACAGGTTGGAGAACACAGCTCTGAACCATTTTTAAACTGGTGAGGACCATCTATCACCATGTACCAGCTGCTGGGGCAGGTTTGAGAAGCCGTGCTGCAGAGAACCATCTGAGGAAATCCCAAATCTGGCTCCACGCTTCTATCTAAGTAATCAAATGGGCCCCTTGAGCAGCATGTTGCTCCTGTTCATTAACTTTGCATGTCTAGCCTGGAACAACGATGCATCTCCATAGCAACAGTCACAATTATCCTGTTTAACAAGTTCTGGAGATTTCAAAAAGTACCTAACAAGTCCTTAAAAGTGACTACGACAGGGGGTCCTATGTATGAAAGCTGTCCAGTAGTAGGACTGTTTATATTTCCCATAGCAACCAGAGTCCATGGCAATCAATCAGAGCTCATAGCAACCAATCAGAACTCATAACATTCAATCAGAGCTCATAGCAACCAATCAGAGCCCATAGCAACCAATCACTGCTCATAACAGTCAATCAGAGCTCATAGCAACCAATCAGAGCCCATAGCAACCAATCATGCAACAGCCAATAAACCCATAAACCAATCAGAACTCATAGCAATCAATCAGAGCCCATAGCAACCAATCAGTGCTCATAACAGTCAATCAGAGCTCATAGCAACTAATCAGAGCCCATAGCAACCAATCAGAGCCCACAGCAACCAATCAGAGCCTACAGCAACCAATCAGAGCCCATAACAGTCAATCAGAGCTCATAGCAACTAATCAGAGCCCATAGCAACCAATCAGAGCCCAGCAACCAATAAGAGCCTACAGCAACCAATCAGAGCCCACAGCAACCAATCGGAGCCCATAGCTAGCAATCAGAGCTCATAGCGACTAATCAGAGCCCATAACAACCAATCAGAGCCCATAACAGCCAATCAGAGCTTATAGCAACTAATCAGAGCCCATAGCAACAATAGCCTACAAACAATCAGAGCCCATAACAGCAAATCAGAGCCCATAACAACTAATCAGAGCTCATAGCAAACTAATCAGAGCCCATAACAACCAATCAGAGCCCATAGCAACCAATCAGAGCCCACAGCAACCAATAAGAGTCTACAGCAACCAATCAGAGCCCACAGCAACCAATAAGAGCCTACAGCAACCAATCAGAGCTCATAGAAACCAGAGGTCAGCTTTCATTTTATATAGTGCTGCGCTCTGATTGGTTGATATGAGCTCTGATTGGTTGCTATGGGCTCTGATTGGTTGCTATGGACTCTTATTGGTTGTTATGGGCTCTGTTTGGTTGCTATGGGCAACAAAGACAGTCTTACTGCTGGACAGTTTCCATACATAAGGCCCAGTATGTCTTGAACATGAAAACCCATGATGCCACATAGCAGATTTTGGGTCCATATTATCCTTTGTTTGCAAAACCTAAGACTTAAAGGGGTTTTCGCACCACATAGATTGGCATTAAACATGTAGGAAAGTAAATATAGAGTGTAACCAAATACATTGCTATTCTGATTTTGTTTTCCTTCAGAGTTAGATCAGTCCTTATCTCCTGCTTGTGTACAAAAGCATCCAAAGATTACCGACCACCTTTTTCTGCTCTACCAGTGGCTAGGATGATGATGTCACTCCCTGCTGTATCTTATCAGCAGCATAGGAGCAAACTCTAACCCTTTAGAGTTCTATAGCCTTCTGCTGTTAAAACCCCATCATCACCAATGTCCCTCTAACAGGTCCAGCTAGGAACAGCGGAGCTGAAGTGTCAATTATAGCTGTTAAACCGCCCACAGCCTGAAAAAGAAGTGGGAGACTGAAGCTGTAGAACCACTTACAGCCTAAACAGGAATTGGGAGCCTGAAGCTGTAGAATCAACTACAGCCTAAACAGGAAGTGGGGGCCTGAAGCTGTAGAACCTCCCACAGATTGAACGGGAAGTGGGGGCCTAAAACTGTAGAACCACTCACAGCCTGACCAGGAAGTGGGAGCCTGAAGCTATAGAACAATTCATAGCCTGAACAGGAAGGGGGAAACTGATGCTGTATAACCACCCAAAGCCTAGACAGGAGGTGGGAGCTTGAGGCTGTAGAACCACTCACAGCCTAAACAGGAAGTGGGAACCTCAAGCTGTAGAAGCACTCACAGTCTGAACAAGAGGTGGAAGCCTGATGTTGTGAAACTGCCCACAGCCTGACCAGGAAGTAGAAGACTGAAGTTGTGGAACCGCCCACAGCCTGACCAGGAAGTGGAAGACTAAAGTTGTAGAAGCGCCCACAGCCTGAATAGGAAGTGGGAGCCTGAAGCTGTAGAACCACCCACAGCCTGAACATGAAGTTAGAGCCTGAAGCTGTAGAACCGTCCACAACCTGAGCAGGAATTGGGAGCCTGATGCTGTGGAACCGCCCACAGCCTGAACAGAAAGTTGAAACCTAGAGTTGTAGAACAGCCCACATCATAAAAGTAAGTGGGAGCCTGAAGCTGTAGAACTGCCCTCAGCCTGACCAGGAAGTGGAAGACTGAAGCTGTGGAACCGCCCACATCCTGACCAGGAAGTGGAAGACTAAAGTTGTAGAACCGCCCCCAGCCTGAATAAGAAGTGGGAGCCTGAAGCTGTAGAACCACCCACAGCCTGAACATGAAGTTGGAGCCTGAAGCTATGAAGCCGCCCACAGCCTGACCAGAAAGTGGAAGCCTAAAGCTGTAGAACCACCCACAGCCTGAACAGGAAGTCAAAGCATGAAGCTGTAGAACCACTCCCAGCCAGAACATGAAGTGGAAACCTGAAGCTGTAGAAATGCCCACAGCCTGAACATTCGTTTTTCGCTAGTCCACAAATCTGGTGAGGCAGGGGTGGGGTTCTTCTTTTTACTGTTTTAGGAAACAGTTTCTTGCTGAAAAGTAACATAAAGCAATAATTTGGTTGTGAAATCTGTAGACTAAACACTACTGGGAACTTTGGTTAGATTGAACCTCATCATTTCCCCTGCAACTTTTCTCGAGCTGTAGAGCGAGCCTTAGAGCGATGCAATCTGTCCTCAATGCCGGGGGCACTGTTGCTTTCAGCATAAAAACAGCCTGATGCCTCCACATATTACTCCATCCCCCGTCTTTGTTTTCCTGACATCTCTTCCTCAAGTAGAAGACAAGTATCGTCCTCTCCGCACAGCTCTGCGAGCCTGAATGAGACTGAACGGGAATTTGCCAACTCTCTCATAACGTCTGAAAGAGTCCCGCAAATATCTCCCATACTCCTGGGAGGACTGGCAAGTCTCCCGCAGCTAAGATGGATGCTTTTAAATAGTGGCACCAGAAAAGCATCATGAGACACTGCCCACACGTCACTGCAAATAGGGGCAGAGGGGGAGAGGCTAGACTATATAGTATAGCTTCATTTTTCATTCTTAACAATATAGTATAGAATATGCATAAAAGTAACTTCCAACAAAGTCATAAAAACCTGGTGCTGTATCTGCAGCAGATACAGCACCAGGGTTTTATGACTTTGTTGGAAGTTGTTTTTATATATAGTATAGCTGTGGAGGTGTGCATAGCCTTTCCGGGACATGTACTGAAATTTTCCTTAAGCGTCCAAAAAGTTGGGAGGTATAAAGAGAAAATGTTTCGGCACTTGGAGAATATGGGGGTAGAAAGTATACAAGACGGACAACACTGTGAGGAAATTATTGATAATTGGTCAAGTAATTCATGGGCTCTTCTCTTTGGAACTGGAGAGTAATGACGCTGGTTGACACAGATGGCAAACAAAACTTAGAAAGGAATTAAGCCAACCAGGAGTCGCATGAAGGTAATACAAAGCATGCATGAAAAAAAAATGTAGGGACTTACCAATAAATTAGGAACATAAAGTCGGATGATGACGAGGGCACGGATGGAGATGGAATGATAAATGACTTGAATCCAAAGACTGACTATAGCAACTAGCTTCCCCTAACTCTGTCCCTAAGAACCTGTCTGTAAAGCTGACTCTACTAATGACAAACTTGCCAACTTTTGGAAGTGACCTTCAGGGAGATTTTAAATTGCAGCTTGCCAGATTGATGGTTTGAGTGGGCACACCCCCTGTTTTACATAACACGCCTTCTTTTGCACAAAGTCACACCCCCTTGTCACATCTGTGTAACAGCTTTGGAGGAAAGCTGATAAGGGATGTGGTATCCTTCAGCTTTACTGGACGCTGGACCTCCTAACCAGCATCCAAGCTGGGTAACAGCACATCAATCAGCTACATCAATCAGCTAGTGGCCCCCCTGCACCACCTGATGTCAGGGCAGCGTCTCATGATGCTTTACCCTGGCACCACCACTATATAAAGAACAACCCACAGCCAGTAAGAAAGTCCTCAGATGTATAAAGTGGTTTCGCTGCCATATAGGCTTAGGCTAAAACCGACCAAACTTTGTCAACTTGTGCCTATGTTTGGTCCCTTTTCAGCCATATATGCTGCACTAGTGTATATAGTGCGCGGTGCGTTTTTGGAGTGTTTTTTGGCAAGGTTTTTGCCCAGGTTATTAATTTGTGTGTTTGGAAACCTCATCCAAAACCTCATCAAAAACCTCTTCAGAAGACGCACGTTTCAGGCGAGGTTTTGGGCTCTGAAAAATCAGTGTCCAAACAGCATCCAAATAAGCCGTGTGGACATACCCTAATAGGCTGCCCAAGTGTGTATTCTAAAAGTTACCAGTACTTGATATGGCCGGTACAAATAAAATACCAGCACTGGCCCAATGGCAGTAAAACCGTTCCTGACGGTGCTTAACCAGATTGGTGGCAAACCTATCATAGCAGGAGATTTACCAACTCTTCAGGGAGACCGGGAGGACACCCCTTTTCAGGGAGTCTCCCTGATGATCAGGGAGAGTCGGTGACTATGACTAAGATAGATATTTTTTAATAATGTCCCTCAGCTACCAAACAGCTCAGAACCACAAAAGAGAGCTTAGGAATAGAACACAGTGAAAAATATGACCCAGGTGGGACTAAAGCAACCAGAGAACTAAGGATAAACAGGACAAAAACTAACTGGGCACAGAAACCTAAATCAAAACAGGAGACAACAGGACTGAACAAATAAGATACTAAAAGCAAAAAAGGGAAACAGATCACAAGACTCAAGCTCTCAGCTAAACAGTATACTCTGCGCCAGACACCAAGTGAAGCTCAGCTCTATAGAGAGCTAGCAATGAGCCATTCCCAAAAATCGAGCTCACATGTGTAGCATGGTCAGCTGACAGTTGCTTGAGGCAGCTATATAGCAACAGCCTTATCCTTGCAATGCATAGACTTAGTGTCTTGGAAGCAAGTGCCACTGTCTGAATTGGCTCCAATATCTGAAAAGAGTCCACAATAATATTACCTCCATACTGTCTCCTAGGACATAGGACTCAGAAGCAGGGCAATCCTATTAGAGACAATATTCTTCAGACTTGTTGTTTTGTGTCTACCATCTGTTTTACTGATTTTTTTGCATGTTGTTTTTGTCCAGTTATAGATTTTTTTTTATAGCTGAAGTTAACTGGATTTGAGCAATAGCTAATAATGGACTCGGCTTTTCTCTCCCTTGTTTCAGCCTCTAGGTTTCCAGGGCAACAGGAATCTGGAATTAGATGAAATAGATGAAACAGGTAGAATACAAGTGTTGTCAATCCATCACAGCTGCTTTCTGGCACCTCTTTGAGAGGGAGTAAGTAAACAAGGTGGATGGACGGCTGGTATTTATGGCTCCTTTCAGCTGTGATGAAGCCATAAAATTAAAATAGCCCCCCTACTCCTTCATCTGGAGCATTTTACGGGTTATTTCTATCGCTTCCTTCAGGTTTTAAGTCGTTCAGTCAAGATACTATAAAGGTTAGATGTCTTTGCTTCACAATTCTGTTGCTGCACAATGGATCAAAAGTCCAAGCTCATGGCTATGAAAAAAAAAATATATCCCCATTGACATCAATAAATAATAATAAAAAACTTTTCTTAGTTGTTCCTAGGGTTTTTTCACCAAAACTTCATAGGACAGGTGATAGGAGAACAACTACAAATGATCACTTGGATGGGCGATCTTGTCCCTCCTTACACACCTCACAACACAACAAGTTTGAATGGAGTGGTAGTCAACCATGCACATCAAGTCAATGGAAATGACAGAAACGGCTAAACAACTATCAAGCGAGTTGCCATCAGTCTTAAAGTGTCCATCAAGGTTCATCATTTCCCATTACCCACCCGGTATACATCAGTGTACCACAAAAAAGTATGGAATGGTGAAGTAGACTACGCTATCGTACCCCAAAAAGATCAGCAATGGAAAGTATATGTTAAAGGTATATGTTTTCTTACGATAGGACCCTATAAGTGATAGATGGCATCCATTAAACAGAGATGTTGGGAAGATAGGAACACTGAGGGATGGCTGGGCGAAGTGGCAGAGTGACTTTGGAGGAGGAGGCTTTTCCTGAATCCTAATTCTCTGTTGGGGACTCCAGGGAAGCCCCAGTGATGTCACTGTGTATATATGGAGAGATACATCACTGAAGCTTCTTTGGAGTCCCCGACAAAGCAAAGCATTGTGGCTACCTGTCAGGAGCACCACTGTATAGGACTACTCTCCAGGTGCTTACATAGGAAGACTGGCAGATACAGGGTCCCATCATGCAAAGTTGCAGACATTTCCTACTTTATCCCTATATTTTAGGAAACATTGCAACCTTCCATCAGAAGTGTCCATCAAGAGTCCTCATACCTCCAACATGTAGAGTACTGTAGATTTACACAGGGTATAATAGACTTGTGATAATCAAATAGAACAATTCCTCTAAAATATAACTTTTATTAAATAACGCTAAAAACCATATAAAAACAATAATTCACAAAAAAATAGGCATAGGGAGGTGGGTAACACCTAAGGAATATGTAGAGTGCCTATTCTATCCCTATTAGGACACCTGTTCCTTCCCTCAGCAGAGACCCCGCCCCAAAAAGGGCGACCCTGCTAATCTGGCCTCTATTAATCACTCACTGTCCCCCTATATGCTATTAGATGATAGACTAGAAAGGGAACAATGATGGCAAATCCTTAAAGATAAGGTAAACTCCAAAATCACAAGATAACAAATGAATTGTATAATTAGCTCATAAATACTGAATAGAAAAACAGCAATATAATCCCCAGAGGCAGCGTTTCGTCCCACTCTCAGGGACTTCTCAATGGGGTAAAAAGATAATTCCAAACAGCTAATTCGCACACTAAAGTGTTAAATACAAGCAAAAAAACATAATACCTGGTCAGAGGAAAGTCATCTTCACATCAGGCTGGTGTGCCTGGAAACGGAAGACATAGAGGGAGTTGGTGTACTCCACGATGGGCACTCATTAGATGTTAGCCAGTCAATGTCCTACCATAATAGACTTGGAATGGATCTACAGGGCCCATGCTCAACCACTGCTTCATTCAAACTCCTCCTTGGATCATAAAGAATGGTGAAACAAAGCCAGTTGCCAAGAATATTAATGCGTATGTAGCTATGTAAAATTCTGGATCTGGCTGGTGGCGGCTCTGGGGTCAGAGATGGGGTCTCCACTGGAGCAGATTGGTTCTTGCCTTGTGGGTTTCAGGGCATTCACCAGTGGGGAGACTGGGCTAAACTCCTGGTCTCCCTACCTTCACCCACATTTTCCCCACCCTTGGTTGAACTTGATGGACACGTGTCTTTTGTCAACCGTACTAACTATGTAACTATGTAATTGGTGGACGTCCCAGTGGTCGGACCCCTAAATATCTAACATGTATCAAGTAAAAAAGTGATAAATGTGTGTGACTGGAATACCCCCTTAAAGCCATAAAGGATTTTCCACATCGTAAGCATTTATGGTCTATCCACCAGATATACCGAGAATGTCTGATAGGTGGGCGTCCCAGCTGAGGTCCTTTAGTTCCTGAAGCTGCCACTTGAAGGCAAATATGAGATAAGATCTGTACGTATGCCTGGTGGGTCTGGCTTAGTAAAAACCCTTAGATCAGCCATTATTGCCAGGTAAGAGGGCATGCATTTTGTGTGCAGCGCCTAATTGTGTAATCCAGGCGTTGGTCAGCTTCACCAGACTAAGTCCTTTTTGTTTGATGCTCTCAGCTCTGATTACTAAAGGGGGAGTTTACCATCCTATATGTCGTCCACACATCCTAGCGCCATTATTTCTAAGCAGCACATTGAGACTGATATATGATATATGACCAACTCCAAATGGCCACAACCTCCAAGTAAACAGGATCACTGTATTCTAGCAATAGACACGCTTCCATGTGCATAATCGGTCAATGACATGACTGACATTGAACAAAAGAGGACATTTAATGAAAAAACTAACCCATAGAGGGAGAGAACACAAAAAAACATACCCCATTACCCTTCAGATTTTTGTTTGGGTCACAGATAATCAGCTGGACCTAGACTTAAAGGGGTTGTCTCACTACAAATATTAGCTTTCAACATGTAGGGAACACTAAATAAGGACGTTTTCCAAATATATTGCTTTGTTCATTTTTTTTGTTAAGGAGCTACAAGTGATTTTATCACCTTCTGAGCTCTCTCTGGTTTCTCTAGTGACCGACCTGTGTACTCCTTCTCCCCTGCTGTTTGTTCTATCTGATAGCAGGGAGTGACGCCATCATACAGGTCACTGTGTCAGTGTGACAGCTTGTGTGTTATCTGATCTTTCAGACAAAAGACAGTAATCACTACCGTTTACTTTAGCTCAGCAGCTTCTCCTGTCCTGGTAGTAGGTTATTTAGCTAATCTAGACTAATAACCTGAGATGTGTGAATACTCGGAGCTAATATGCTAATTACAGAGTTATTGACCAGGACGTGACAGTGCCAAGCAGCTTTATTTCATTCATCCTTCCTATGAAATTATGAGTTGAGACAATCCCTTTAAGCATAGGTCCCTTTTCTCAGTACTCTGTAAAATGAAGGATGTGCCTGTCATGGGGCCTTATCTGGCAAAAGGAATGGCAGACAGGAGAGAAGATGAGGAAAGGGAACAGAATTAGCAAAAGAGAAGAAATGGGGAAAAGAATAGAAAAAGAAGCATTGTCAGGTCAAGGTCAGCAGGTGGCAACAAAAGGTATAATTTGTCCAGAATCAGGCTCACTCCTCTTTGTACAAATTTGTATGAAAGGATCATTTCAATAACAATGAAAAATAATTACAGACTAAAGGACAGTTCTACAATAATTGCTTATTTTGTAATGAAATTGTGTGATTTTAGGACTTAAGGGGCCGTCCTATTTTACCTCCTGACAATTCCCTTTGGTTAAAAAAAATACCCTCAAATTTACTGATCACAGCTAGTCCTACTGATTGCAGCCCTGTAATCTTCATGGAAACCTGGAAGCAAGTGTTCATTTCTTCTGCAGTGCTACTACAGGGGAAATTAAGCATTACAGGATAGCCTTTGAAGCTATATGAGTAATGCACGGATGTTTCAGAGACAGAGTTCCAGTGTCAGAATGGAATGCCTGAAGCCCACCAGTGGCTTTGAATCTTGATGCCCACCAGTGGCTTTGAATCTTGATGCCCACCAGTGGAGTTGATTCTTGGGTCCCACCAGTGGAGTTGATTCTTGGGTCCCACCAGTGGAGTTGATTCTTGAGGTCCACCAGTGGCTTTGATTCTTGGGGCCCACCAGTGGAGTTGATTCTTGAGGCCCACCAGTGATGTTGATACTTGTGGCCCACCAAGGGAGTTGATTTTTGGGGGTTACCAGTGGAGATGATTCCTGAAACCCACCAGTGGAGATGATTCCTGGGACCCACTAGTGGAGTTGATTCTTGGGGTCCACCAGTGGAGTTGATTCTTGGTGCCCACCAGTGGAGTTGATTCTTGGGGCCCACCACTGGAGATGATTCTTGGGGCCCAGCAGTGTAGTTGATTATTGGGGCCTACCAGTGACTTTAATTCTTGTGGCCCACCAGTGGAGTTGATCCTGGGGCCCACCAGTGGAGTTGATTCCTGGGGCTCACCAGTAGAGTAGATTCTTAGGGCCCATAGTGGAGTTGATTCTTGGCGCCCACCAGTGGAGTTGATTCTGGGGCCTATCAGTGACTGATTCTTTGGGCCCACCAGTGGAGTTGATTCTGGGACCCACCAATGGATTTGATCTCTGGAGCCCACCAGTGGGGTTTACTTAAACTTATCTTTTTGGAAGATACTTTGCACTGGTCAGAAGATGGCCTGCAGAGTACCCACATTTTCTGAGGGCCAGGGCTCATTTTGTATTTTACCATAAAAGACCCCAATTTATCTCGATATCAAATTGGAGGTGTATATAGGTACAACTGGGCCCCACAGAAGTCAACTGGTCCCATATCAGGTTATGTAGAAGATGTAAGACATGAGCCCTAACACAGACAGTATAGAGAAGAGGTAGAGGTAGCCATTAGCACAACACAAAGGGGACTTCACCGCCTCAGCTGCAGCTCAGAATTCAAATCAACAAATTCTGCTCTATCTGTAGTTGTATTTTTCTGGCGTTTTACAGTCAAAGCAGCAGAAAAGTCTTTCCCAAGACTCGAGCCAAGCCAATAAAAGTACATCCAAGTGGAGTGGGATTAATTGCTGCATAAAATAGATGAATAATGAACACGATTAGATCATTACTGTTATTATTGACAAAGCCGAGAGCAGAAGTAGAATATGATCACATCCTCCTACTGATATTAACCCAATTACCGAGCCACTTATCCCTCCGTAATGAGAAGAACACAAAGCTGGAGCATCGTATGGCAGAGAAGCCGACTGCGGCGGAGAAAGGAGTCAGTTATGAAATAAATATATGCACACAGTCCATAAATAGGACTACTACCCCTATCAGCTTATTCCTAGCTTTACTGATCAATATATTTGGTCAGGCTGTTCCACCATTTGCTCTTACCCTCCCTCTGGGGTTGTCACCTTAGCTTCTTAAATTGGCCCAGTTATGCATTGATTGTATAGCAATACATCACTCTCCATATAGAAACTGGGAAGGCTGAGTGCCAACTCTTTAATCTGGAAATGCACTGGCCGAACAGTTCTAATAGACCAGTATTTACAGTTGTGCCACCTCCAACTTTTCCATGAATTCTGTTAAATGGTTTTACCCACCAAGTAACATTGATGTGGGAAGTTTGTAAGTTAAATAATAAACATTTTCACCATTTATCATTACTAAAAATTCCGCACCATAGCTGCTACCTTAGTGACCAATAGGGCGACATGTATGAAAGGGTTTTTCACCCTTTTCTGGTGTACAATGCACCAAACTGAGCAGTCTACGATGTCTAATGCACCTAATGAATGTGTTAGGCACATTGTTCATAAGACTCGACACTTTCTAACGCGCCTAACATGAGGGGTGTTCTGGGAGCATCGCCCCACACTCGTAATATTAGACACATACACTCACCGGCCACTTTATTAGGTACACCATGCAGTACGGTTGACCCCTTTTGCCTTCAAACGCCTAAAATTCTTCGGGGCATAGATTACAAGGTGTTGAAACGATGCTAAATTTGGTCCCAAAAGGGGCCCAAAAGTCCCAAAGAAAAATTCCCCACACCAGACACCCCCACACCACCCTGAACCTTGATACAACAGGGGGACCATGCTTTCTGTTGTTGACGCCAAATTCTGACCCTCCCATCCAATGCGCAGCAGAAATCGAGACTCATCAGCCCGGGAAAGTTTTTTCCAACTTCTATGTCCAATTTCGATAGTTGGGAAAATTTGGACCTCAGTTTCCTGTTCTTAGTTAAAAGGGGTGGCCCCCGGTGTGGTCTTCTCGCTGTAGCCCATCTGCCTCAAAGTTCGCCGAGTCGTTCAGAATGCTCTTCTCCCACTTGGTTGAAACGGTGCTATTTGAGTCACTGTTCCCTTTTCTATCAGCTCGAACCAGCTGCCCATTCCCCTTTAAACCTCTGGCATCAACAAGGCTTTTCCCGCCCACAGATTGCCGCTCATGGAGTTTTTTTTTTTTGGGCCCATTTTCTGTAAACCCTAAGATGGTTGTGCTGAAAATCCCAGGAGATCAGCATTTCTGAAATACTCAGCCCACCCTTGTGGCCCCAACAACCATCCCACTTTAAAAGGCACTCAAATACCTTTCTTCCCCATACTGATGCTCTTTTTGAACTGCAGGAGTTTGTTTTGACCATGTCTACATGCCTAAAGCACTGAGTTGCCCCATGTGATAGGCTGATTAAAAATTAAGTGTTAACGACATTGGACAGTTTACCAAATAAAGGGGCCTGATGGTTATGAATGGGGTTCGGAAAAACCCCAGGCCTTTACTGCTCGGACAGCAGACCATGTCCTTGATCTGCCTGAGCCTGAGGAGTCACAGTGGAGCTGGATTTGCTGTTAGGACAAAAATGTCCAATATTTCTCACCTTCCACCAGTGCAATAATAAAAAGGAATTTCTGATAATTATCAAAGTATATAAAATAAAATAATTTAAATTTAATGAAAAATTTGATCATATAAAATTAATAAAAATATATAATATCCCAAAAATATAAAAATATCTCCTATAAAATGAATAGAATCTAAAGCTAATTTTACATGAAATAACCACTGATGATGTTGTTCAGATTTTTATATTTTAAATTTTGACTACATTAAATTTGGAATTTACTTTTGCTGCTCTCAGCCTTTATTCTACATACAGCAAGAGCCGGCACAGCACAGGTCTGGCTGGGATCTGTGGTCCACCTTGCAGGATCAGTCCCAAAGTTTCTATTCACTGACATGCTTTTCTAATGACCCTTAATTCCAGCCTATCTATGGCCTTTATACATGTTTGGGGCATTACTAATGCGCCTAATTTCCGTAATGCGCCAAACACACAGGCGAGGCGCGGTGAACTTTAGACACCATTTATAATCCACAAAAAACACTTTCATACATAAGGCGCATTATACACTGAAAATGAGACTCGACAATTCCCTTCGACGCACTTTCCTTCATACATGTCTCCCATAGTGTACAGCTCATCTCCAGGTGATACGACCAGTGATGAGAGCTCATCAGTCCTGGCTGCACATGCACATCACCTCTCCTCTCAGGCAGCTACTGTCAGTCTCTTTCCTGATTAGTAATCATACACACTCACTACTGAGCAAGTGTTGAACCTGGGGTGCTGTCATTCTACTCCTGTCCTCTCTACTCCTTAGCAATTAGTTAGACAGTGCAAACAAATAAAAAGAAAAAAGAAACCTACGTTGTAAATCAGGTATGTGCTTTGAGAAAAAAAAATCCGGGTTCCTGCAGGGATTTGGACCTAGGACCCTATGCTGAAAGGCAGAAGTGCAAACCACTCAGCTACATTGTAGCTACTCACAGCTCTTTACAGACACAGATCTTTGTTTGACTAGAATGAGCACACTGCGGGGAAAGGTATGGTGATGTCAAGCCTGTTGGGTCACATGAAATGCAGTTCAAACAAATCATACACGCCTCCTTTTGAAGAAACTGAAAGCTGAAGGGAGGACATGAAATGCCTTCGTGGTAAAAACATTTTAAAGACTTCCATTTCTTAAATTAAAAATTCAATGCATTATTATGACATGTGAAGAATGTCCTTGACTGAGTGCAATGCATATCACAATCAGTGGGTGGCTACATAGACATAACATAAACCACTACTGACAGAGTATCGCAAAATCATACTTCAAAGCTGGTCATCTGATATCACACATCTTGGGATATGTTGAGCTAAGGGGACCGGTAATAAAGAGGTATATCTGTTTTCACACAAAACTAAAAGATTATTTAGAAATTCTATTACATCAAACGTTCAAAACTCAGGGTAACTACTCGTTGTTGCTTCTTCTGGATCTCTCTGCAGAATTTGACACTGTGGATCACCACCTTCTCCTCAGCTCAGCACCATTGGACTCCAGGACACCGCTCTCTCGGTTCTCATCTTACCTGTCTGACCGCTCCTTCAGTGTCTCATTTGCAGGTTCGACCGCCTCTCCTCTTCCTCTTGCTGTTGGGATTCCTCAGGGATCCGTGCTTGGTCCTCTCCTCTTCTCAATCTATACAGCCCCCATTGGACAAACCATCAGTAGATTTGGCTTCCAGTACCATCTCTACGCTGATGACACCCAATTATACACCTCCTCCCGAGACATCACTCCTGCCCTGCTACAAAACACCAGTGACTGTCTGTCCGCTGTCTCTGACATCATGTCCTCTCTCTATCTGAAACTAAACCTCACTAAAACTGAACTTCTTGTCTTTCCACCATCTACTAACCGACCTCACTCAGTGTGTGGCACCACCATAACTCCTAGGCAGCAGGCCCGCTGTCTAGGGGTTATACTAGATTCCTGTCACCTGCACCTCAAGAACATCTCTTGAATCCGTCCTTCTCTTACTGTGAAAACAACTCAAACTCTCATTACTGCTCTTTTTCTTTCTCGTCTTGACTCCTGTAACTCCTTGCATATCGGTCTCCCTCTCTGCAAACTCTCCCCTCTCCAATCTGTCCTTAGTGCAGCAGCTTGGCTCCTCTTTCCAGCCGCTATACTGATGCTTCTACCCTGTGTCAGTCACTGCACTGGTTGCCCATTCAGTACAGGATACAACAGAAACTCATCACTCTCACTAATAAATCTCTCCACAGCGCTGCACCCCCCCTACATCTCCTACCTCACTCTGTCTCCCACTCACCGCCCTCTCCACAGCCCCCGCATCCCCAACATCCCTTCCTCATCTCTGTCACCACACTACCCATTTTTTACACGCCCCGCCAACCCTCCTACACCCCTCCCTCATCTCTACCCCCTACCCAATTCTCCCACAGCACTGCCCCCCCTACATCTCCCCCCATCTCTGTCACCACCCTACCCCTTTTTCCCCCACAGTGTTGCACCCTCCACATCTCCTTCCTATCCTGTCTACCACACACCAAAACCTCTCCACATGCGCCCCCCCCTACATCTCCTCCCCATCTCTGCTACAACCCTAGCCGGTCTCTCCATAGTGCTGCACCTCCTCCCTCGCGGCCCTCATCTCTGTCTACCACCCTACCCGCTCTCTCCACAGTGCTGTACCCTCCTACATCTCCTTCCAAATTTCTGTCTACCCACTACGCAGCCCTTCCACAGCGCTGCCCCCCCTACATCTCCTCCCTCATCTCTTGTCACAACCCTATCCTCTCTCCACATTCTGCACCCCCAACCCCTCCCCCCCATCCTGTCTACCCCCCCTAGCCGGTCTCTCCCAGTGCTGAAAACCCCCTACATCTCCTCCCCTTTCTTGTCTAAACCATACCCGTCCTCCACAGCGCGCACCCCCCACTCCCTCCCTCATCTCTTCTACCACCCCCCCCCCGGTCTCTCCACAGCGCGGGATCCCTTACATCTCCTCCCCATCTCTGTCTACCACCCTACCCGGACCTCCCACAGCGTGTCCCCCTGACATCTCCTCCCTTACTCTGCCACCACCCTACTCGCCCCCTCTCCACAGCGCTGCCCCCCTACCCCCTCCCTCATCCGTCTACCACCTACCCGGTCTCTCCACATGTCTGCACCCCCTACATCTCCTCCCTTATCTCGTCAAACCACCCTCCCCGCTCTCTCCACCTGCTAAAACCTTAGATTACATATCTAAACCAAACCGAACCTCCCATAAAAATTTCACACTGCTGCCCCCATTCTCTGGAACATCCTACCACGACCATCAGCACAGTCCCCAACTTTTATATTTTTTTAAATATAAACACTAATAACAGAAGAAAAAATATGAAAAAAAATACAATAAAACACGATAATGGGGGTGAAAACAGATCCAAAAGGGGTTACATTTAGAAAACATATAAGACATTTTTTGGGCCAAATCCCAACAAAGCCAACACCCGTTTTTTTTTGGGCTATTTTGCGCCAAACCACTTTTGACTAAATATCTTGGTAAAGAACTGCGTAAAACCCAAAATAACCATTATTTTACATTGTAATGCGTCTAAATATGTTGCGCTGTGTGCCCCCGTCGGGCACTGCACCTCGATAGGCGCATTACATATACTACCAATGATATGCTTTCCGCATTTTTGCATGCACTTTTTTTTATTAATCTCCGAAAAAATGGAATCTCCCAAGAGAACAAGGAAGTGACTATTAATAACTATATTTACTATTTTGCCATAGGCAAACTTAAACTCTATCAGTTCTCAATTTATTACGTACTTAACCTCTAAACACACTATTTAAATAATGTGTATAGAGGTTAAGTACATAATATAAGTTACGTTTTAGTGTCTTATAGATTGAGAACTGATAGAGTTTAAGTTTGCCTATGGCAAAATAGTAAATATATGCGTCCTTTTTGACGCGATTCGTCTTTTTAGGTGCATTAAGTTTTCTATGCGAGGTATACCTGACGCCAGATTTTTGAAAGGATCGGACTTTCTGGCGCACTTTACACTGAGTTAATGCACCTTGAACTGACATGGAAACGCCACTTTTCTGACATCTCGCCCATAGTGATTGAGATCCACATGGTACAATTAACAATAGTGTGTCCAAAGTGCAACAAACAATACAATATATATAAATATAGGGAAAAATCTTAAAGTGCAAATATATATAAATAGTAATATTAATATTAATAAATCTCATAATAATTAATCCATATAAATTAACAAATAAATAAATCACAGTGATGCAATGATATATAAATATATATAAGACAATAGTTCATTAATATGGACAGGATCACAAGTTAGTAATAAATGCAGTGCAATAATATGACCCAAATGGTAAAAGTACCATCTTCTCAGTCTGGCCTATCAAGATCCCTACTTGTTAAAGGGGTTGTCTCACTACAGGGATTGCGTTTTATGTTAAGATCTTGTAGAAACAAGTCACTTTGCAATATGTGTCCATTAACAGTGTCCTACCTATTCCTAGATATCCCCTCTTGTATGGGTTGCATCAGCTCCTCAGGTCGCTATAGCTACAGACCTGTTTGATCTATCCTGATAGGCTGCCAGCACTGATTGCTATAGCTACAGACCTGGCTTCTACTGTAGCCTAGTGGAAACCAGTAAACACACCCCTGAATTCAAAGTGAAACCAAGAAAACAGGACTGAGGTAAGATGAATCAATGTAGTGAGACAACCCCTTTAATCCCCACCTTCTATCACACACACATTTCTGTCACTCGCTGCACTTGGGCACCCACAGGCACTTACTTGTCTGTATATAGATGTACTGTTTGTATATAGATGTACGGTCATGGTAGCAGGTTCATCCACTTTTTATGTAAACCACCCCACATTTATGAAACATGGCTGGAGCAATGTAAGCTCTTGCACCTTGATCAGATCTGATCTGTAAGTAGTTTTTTACTGTGTAAAAGTTTGGTTTTGTTTGTACTCATAACCGCTACATTGTAAAGTGCTGCGGAATATGTTAGCGCTATATAAATAAAGATTATTATTATTATAAAACATCTTGATTAAGACCCTGTTCACATGGCGGATTAGGGCGCGGTTTTGGACGCGGTTTCCGTGGCCAAAACCGCGGCCAAATCGCGCCCAGTTTATTAACATGGTTTCCTGTGGGAAACCACGTTAATATTCACAGGCCGCGGGTTTGGCCGGTGTTGCTGCGGGTGTCGCCGCAGGTGGCGCCACGAGTGGTGCGCAGCTGGGCCGCGGCGCGGTTTGCACCCTGCTATTAATTTGCATGGGGGGAACCCTCAGCGCAAAACGCGCCCCAAACCACACCCCACCCACGCCGAGACCATGCCCAGCGCCCGCGCCGCAAACCCGCGTTGGGAGACGCAAATTTGCGGCGAGGTTCGACGAGGTTTTGGCCGCGGGAACCGCGGTGAGAGCCGCAGCGATACCCGTGGCCAAAACCGCCGTGTGAACATGCCCTTATAGTAATAAATATAAATATAATAGTAAAGTTGAACATAGCTGATGTTGCAACATATCGAAAAGTCTGATTTGTTAAATTATAATGTTATTTGTAATCATAAAAAAAAAAAAAAAAGCCTATATTGGTGTTCTATGGCAACTTCACGTCCCCTGAAATCTAGAATATAAAAGTATTTAAAAGCCGCACGTCTTCCAAAATGGTACCAATAAAAAGTTCACTTAAACCTTTAAAAATCAAGCCCTCACTTGGAAATATAAAAATATTATTAGTCGCAGAAAATGACGCTGCAACGCAAATTTTAAAAACTAAAAAAAAAGTTTTATTTTCAGTAGTACAACTTAACAAAAACTCCAAACAATGTGGTATCACCAGAATCGTACCGATCTGCAGAAGACGGTTACTTTGTCATTCATTGAGCGCCAATGCTAAATCGGAACGCCCATTCATTTCTATAGGAGAGTCCTGATCTGCTTTTTGGGAGTCTCCCATAGACTTGAATAGGAGATCCAAGTTTAGCTGAGCGCCGATACTAAATCGGAACGCCCATTCATTTCTATAGGAGAGTCCTGATCTGCTTTTTGGGATTCTCAAATAGACTTGAATAGGGGATCCAAGTTTAGCTGAGCGATGATGCTAGTCGGAAAGCCCATTTATTTCTATAGGAGAGTCCTGATCTGCTTTTTGGGAGTCTCCCATAGACTTGAATAGGAGATCCAAGTTTAGCTGAGAACCAATGCTAAATCGGAACGCCAATACATTTCTATGGGAGACTCCCGATCTGCTCTCCGCTCAGAATTGAGAATTTTCGGGGCTCATTTAGAAGATCCATGCGGGTCCCAGAGGTGGGAACCAGGACCAGTCAGACATTGATGGAATTATGCAAACTTTAAAACCTGCTGGGTTCTGTCTTTGGCCTCCATAGGTGCCGCATTACTAGAATTTTACTGATTTATTAAATTATGTTATTTGTAATCATAAAAAAATAAAAAAGGGTATATTGCTGCTCTATGGTAACTTCACGTCAACTAAAATTTAGAATATAAACTTATTGAAAAGTCGCACGTCTTCCAAAATGGTACCGATAAAAAGTTCACTTAAACCTTTAAAAATCAAGCCCTCACTCAGGTCCATAGATGGAAATACAAAAATATTATTAGTCGCAGAAAATGACGCTGCAACGCAAATTTTAAAAACTAAAAAAAAAAAGTTTTATTTTTAGTAGTACAACTTAACAAAAACTCCCCAAAAATGTGGTATCACCAGAATCGTACCGATCTGCAGAAGACGGTTACTGTGTCATTCAGACTGCACAGTGAAATCCATACAAACAAAACCCCCACAAAAATGGCGCAATTGCCTTTTTTTGTACCTTCCACTACACAAAGAAAGTTTTTTTTCCCAATATATCACATGGTAGATAGGTAGGTTTGGTAGGTCAATGGTACCATTCAAAAGTACATTTTGTCTTAAAAAAAAGTCCTCACAGGTCTATGTAGATGGGAAAATTAAAAAGTTTTGGGTCTTGGAAGGTGAAGCTGAAAAAGCGAACATGACGTAAACAGAAATCCTTGCGGCGAGAAGGGGTTAAAGGGGTTTTGCCACGAAGTAAAATTAATGTGGGAAGCTTGCAAATGAAATAACAAACATTTTCACCATTCATTATTATTAAAAATTCTAGACCGTTTTTGTTTTAGCTGTTCCTTTAGTGATCCATTGTTTACAGCTCGTCTCCAGGGGATATGACCAGGGCTGAGAGCTTCTCATTCCTGGTCACACATGCTCAGACATCACCTCTCCTCTCAGGCAGCTACTGAGTGTTCAAACCCCAGGTGCTGTCACTCTACTCTCATCCTCTGTACTCCTTAGTAATTAGTCAAACAGTGCAAATAAATAAAAAAGAAACCTCAATGAGGTCTGTGCATTGATAAAGAGAAAAAAAAAATACACAGGTTTGGTTCCTGCAGGGATTTGAACCTAGGACCCTTGTGCATGGAGGCAAAAACTTTACCTCTGAGCTACATTGTAGCTGCTCACAGCTCTGTAAATAAACAGACCTTTCTTTGACTACAGAGAGGAAAGGCCTGGTGATGTCATCCTGCTGGGTCACATGATATACAATTCAAACCAGTCACACACGCCCCCTTCTGAGCACACAGAGCTGTAGAGCTGGTACAGGAGGTAAGAAATGAGATTGTGGCAAAACCCCTTTAATGTCTGGCTAGCAGAAGCCTTACAACGAGTAGCAAGACTTGCTATAACATTGGGGCTAGGACTAATATCTCAGGTACGATGTTTTCCTGCATCTCCACGTGATATGGGAAGAAACTTTGCCTCGTCTGATACTGCAATGTCTGGATGACGGCCTCTTCACAGGATGACAAAAGATTGCCTTGCACTACAATATGTTGATGTCAGCTCTTCTCAGCTGAAATTGCATTTTGGGAATCTACCGTAGTCATAAATCAAATCAAGGTCTGATTGTGTTGTCTGCAAGGTCTACGTAAAATGTACATGAAGAGGAAACCAATGTAACGCAGAGTACAGGGTATTTAATAGGGCCAGATGTGTCTAGTGTTACGCTTGTATCTCACAGGTTGGTGTCGCAGGGAGAAATAGCGCATAAACGGGACACGAAGTATTAAGTGATCATCATAATGCAAATTTGTTGTGCAGCTAAGCAGGAGTACTATATTTACTATTTTGCCATAGGCAAACTTAAACTCTATCAGTTCTCTATCTGTAAAACACTAAAACGTAACTTTTATTATGTATAAACGCTTAGGCGTGTTTCACACGGCTTTTGCCCGACGGATTTGTGCGACTCACAAATCATGCCGTGAATAAGGGCGGGAGGGTGGGGGCGGGGCGGGAGCGCGGCGGGGGCGCCGCTCCCTGGCCCCATAGACAATGCATTGTTTACGCCGCGTCCGCGCCGTAAATAATGTTCATGTCACTTTCGCCCCCCCGCGGCGGATTCACCGAGCGGGTAGGAGCGACGGTAATCCACAGTTTCTCTATGAGAGCAGTGGATTACAGTAATTACTCAGACGGATTGGCGCCGTACTGCAGCGCAAATCGGAGGCGCAGTACGCCGCCAATCCGCTGGCAAAATAAGCCGTGTGAAACGAGGCCTTAACCTCTATACCACTATTTAAAAAACCTGATCTCTAACCTCATTCATTTAACCCTTTTTTGCTTCTGAAAAGAGGGATAATAACTCCCCTTCTATTATCAAGTCTGGTGGAGCACCACCTATTAACAGAAGAGCCTTATATACACAGCAATTTACTAGCTCCAGTAAGGGATCCCAAGCCTCCTACTTGGGCAGTCGTCCCCAGTTCTAAGACACAGAACAAATAAGGCCCCTTGTGACACCCCTGCAGCGGGTGACACTTGTGGGAAGAGGTGAGAAATCACAATTTAAAACGTCATGCCTGACCTCCCCGACATGTTTCACCAGCTAACCTGGCTTCATCAGGGCTTAGAGGTCCGATCGATATAAATATAGTGATCAAAAGTCACTCTCTGGTCTCTTGCGAGATTCTCAATTTTTTGGAGACTATGTGCTAAGCAGGAGTGTCATGGCTAGGGCCACGGCCCAGCACTAGGACCACGGTCGCACTCGCCTCCCTGCTCGTGTGTCGCGCTGCGGTCCGGAACTCCGGCCACAGGCACCTTCGCCTCCCACTCCTGTCCCGCTGTGCAGATACTTTCCCAGCCCTGTCCTGCTTCCTCCCAGTCCTGCGCTCATCTGTGCTTTCCTCTGCCAGCCACTACGGGCACGCGCTTGCCACTCACCTGGATTTAAAGGGCCAGTGCGCTACAGGCAATTCTTCCTCCACCAATGCGCATCAGGCAAGGGTTTTTTTAGGGATTCCTCTTCCTGCCGTCCGTGCCAGTTGTTGGTGTCTGTTTCCTGCCTTCTCTAGCGCCATTTTCTACCTCAGACCTTGCCACCTTCCTGACCTTTGTCCACTGACGTTGTTCCTGTCATGCCTGCCTGTATGTCTGCCTTGTCGTTCTGCGTTCCAGCCAGTGCCAGTGTCCACATCTTCGGCTGTCACCGCCAGAAGCTATGTCGGGGGTAGCGACTTGGGGGTTTCCCAGAAGCAAACTTCTTCCTGCTTTGCGGCGGGCGCCGGTGTAGACAAGGCGCCCCTTAGACTCCGCTCCTCGGCGTAGGCTTTGCCAACTCCACGTGGTGACCAGTGGATCCACTATCCTCTCCACCGAGCAGTGTGACAAGGAGTCACAGATCAGAGCTGAATCCTAAGGGTGCGTTTACCCAGCACAGACAAAATACCATTCTGACCGGTATTCTGTCTTTTTTTGGCACGTAGGGGGGTGGCTTTTGTCCGCGGTTTGCAGATTCAAGCTGTCCCACTTCGCACCCACATGTTAATGTTCTGCCTGAAAACCTGGCAGAAGAATGAACATGTTCTAAGTTTTTCGGACGGCCGGCGGTGTAAAAAAAAGTCCGGCGGAAAATCCGTTCAGTGGGGACTACTGCACGGATTTTCTATTTAGGTCAATGTTAAAACTTTCACAGTCGGTTTACAGACAGTTTTCAGATTCGAAACCAGTCTGCAAAACCGACTGAAAACCTTTGCCGTGGGGACAAGCCCAAATAGAGCAAGATAGCTGCTAGTCGTTCTGATGAGGCAGGATATCACACTCCCACAGACTCCAACAGACAATGCAGCGAGGCTAGTGTCACTGATCTGAGCTTTGCCTTAAAGGGGTTGTCTCACTGCAAATATCAGCTTCCAACATGTAGGTAACACTAAATGAAGACGTTTTCCAAATATATTGCTTTGTTCAATTTTTTTGTTGTTGAGGAGCTACAAGTGATTTTATCACCTTCTGAGCTCTCTCTGGTTTCTCTAGTGACCGACCTGTTGTTTGCTCTCCCTCTGCTGTTTGTCTTATCTGATAGTAGGGAGTGACCTCATCTGACATGTGGAGGCACAGAACTGCAGGCAGCATGAGAGCTTGTGTGTTATCTGATCTTTCAGACAAAAGACACTAATTACTACTGTTTACTTTAGCTCTGAAGCTTCTCTGGGAACCTCAGTAAAGGAGATTGTTTTTTCTAATTAGCAGAAGTCTGAATAACAGAGCTCATATGCTAATTACAGACAGCTTGACCAGGAAGTGACAGGATGCATGATTGGAATAATACTGCTTTGTTATATGAAACTGTGAGAAGAGACAACCCCTTTAACGGGGTTGTCTCACTACAGACATTGATGGCAAACTGCTAGAATATGCCATCAATGTCTGACTGGTCGGGGTCATACCTCTAGGAGCTGCACCTATCTCCTAAATGTGCCATAAAACCTCTCCATTCTGAATGGAGAGCAGGTTGGGAGTCTCCCATAGACTTGAATAGGCGATCCAAGTTTAGCTGAGCGCCGATACTAAATTGGAACGCCTATTCATTTCTATAGGAGAGTCCCGATCTGCTTTTTGGGAGTCTCCCATAGACCTGAATAGGAGATCCAAGTTTAGCTGATCGCCGATGCTAAATCGGAACGCCCATTCATTTCTATAGGAGAGTCCCGATCTGCTTTTTGGGAGTCTCCCATAGACTTGAATAAGAGATCCAAGTTTAGCTAAGCGCCGATGCTAAATCGGTACGCCCATTCATTTCTATGGGAGACTCCCGATCTGCTCTCCGCTCAGAATAGAGAATTTTTGGGGCTCATTTAAAAGATCGATGCGGGTCCCAGAGGTGGGAACCAGGACCAGTCAGACATTGATGGCAATAGGCAAACTTTAAAACCCGCTGGGTGCCTTCTTTGGCCTTCATAGGTGCCGCATTGCTACAATTTGACTCTATGAAGATGTTTTTTTCCGTAGCACAGTGTACCATCGTGTTTGCACTTATGTAGAGTTAATGTGAAATAAATCTGTATTAAAGTGCCCTATAATTTCATCTTATCGCTGCAGCGGGGCTCTTGATACAATTTGAGCAGCTGTACTGTATCCAGAAGAAGTATCCTCATCACATTATTACCACTCTCTAGATACTTATAAATAAAATATGAATAAAGGACAAATAAGATGTTCTATATTAAGGGATGTGCTCGTGGCACTGCCTCCCCCAAGGGTGCAGCTAACTAGCAATTGAATTCCCCCCCCCAAAAAATTAGCGCAGATAAAACAATGCTACCTTGCACTAATTGATTGGTGTGATAGAAATAGAACAATTGTTTGGATACACTTCAGTTTTTTTCACCACCAGAGGACTCTGTCCTTCTTCTCAATCCAACCTGACAGTCCGGTTCCTGTCCTCTAGTCCTCGTCTCAAAGATCCTGGCAGATGAAATGGCCTTTGGGACTGTAGTAAAGTGAACGAGGTAACTACTGTAGCAATGCAAGGAGTATCAATTATTTTGGCAAAGGTTGGTGCAATGTGGGCAATGTATAGGATAAATGCAGAATGTTACTCGGAGACATGATAGTAGCAGCTATATTATATTATATTCCTGTACATAGAAAGCAACAGTATATTATAGCATTTACTACTATATTATTCAACATAGGAACAGAATATAGTGGTTATATCCTTGTACATAGGGTCAGTATTATAGTAGTTATATCCTTGTACATAGGGGCAGTATTATAGTAGTTATATATCTCTGTACATAGGTGCACAGATTATAGTGTCTTATTTTGTACATTGGTGCAGTATTTATAGTAGTTTTATTCTTGTACATTAGAGCAGTTTTATACGTAGTTATATCTTGTATATAGGAAGCAGTATTATAGTAGTTATATTCTATGTTCATAGTGGGCAGTATTATAGTAGTTATTATTCTTGTACATAGGGTGGCAGTATTATAGTAGTGATTTTTGTATATAGGGGGCAGTATTATTGTAGTTTAGATTCAGATGTACATAGGAGCAAGTATTATGTAGTGATATTCACTTGTAATAGGGGGGACAGTATTATAGTAGTTTTATTCTTTGTACATAGGAGCCTGTATTATGTAGTTATATTCTTGTACATAGGGGGCAGTTTTATGTAGTTATATTCTTGTATATAGGAGGCAGTATTTTGAGTTGTGATATTCTTGTACATAGAGGGCAGTTTATAGTAGTTATATTCTTGGAACATTAGGGGGCAGTTTATAGTAGCTTATATTCTTGTATTATTGGAGCAGATCTATAGTAGTTATATTCTTGTGTTCATAGAGGGCAGTATTTATAGTGTTATATTAGTGTGTACATAGGGCAGTATTATAGTTGATTATATCCTTGTACTTAGAGTGGCAGTATTATAGTAGTTATTATTCTTGTACATAGAGGGCATGTATTATAGTAGTTATATTCTTGTACATAGGAGCAGTTTATAGTAGTTATATTCCTTGTACATAGTGGGCACAGTATTATAGTAGTTATTATTCTTGTACATAGGGGGCTGTGTTATAGTAGTTATATCTTGTACATAGGGACAGTATTATAGTAGTTCTATTCTTCTAAATAGTGGCAGTATTATAGTGGTTTTATTCTTGTACATAGGGGGGCAGTATTATAGTAGTTATATTCGTGTAGATAGGGGGCAGGATTATAGTTAGTGAAATTCTGTGTACATAGAGGGGCAGTATTATAGTAGATATATTCTTTGTACATAGGGGGCAGTATTTATAGTAAGTTATATGCTTTGTACATAGGGGGCAATATTATAGTAGTGTATATTCTGTTCATAGGGCGTGGCAGTATTATAGTAGTTATATTCTTGTACATAGTGGCAGTATTATTGTAGATATATTATGTACATAGGGGGCAGGCATTTACCACCCCCCCCCCCCCCCCCCCCGTAGTTATATTCTGTTTACATAGGGGGCAGCATTTATAGTTGTTATATTCTTGTACATAGGGAGCTGGTAAAATAGTAGTTATATTATTGTACATAGGGGGCAAAATATTATTTTAGTTGTTTATATTCGTGTACATTGGGGGCAATATTATAGTAGTTATATTCTGGTACATAGGGGGCGGGGGGACTAGTATTATAGTTAGTTTATATTCTTGTACATAGAGGGCGGTATATAGTAGTTATATTTTTTTAAATAGAGGTACAGTATTACCAGTAGGTTATATCTGGTACATAGGGGGCAGTATTACAGTAGTTATTATTCTTGTACATAGGAGGCAGTATTATAGTCAGTTATATTCTTTGTTTACATTAGGATGGCAAGTATTATTGTTAGTTATATTTTTGTACATAGGGAGCAGTATTATTGTAGTAGATATATAATTCTTTGTACATAGGAGGCCAGTATTATCGTAGTTTATATTCTTGTACATAGAGGGCAGTATTATTGTAGTTAATTTTTGGAATAGGGGAAGTATTTTTGTTGTTATCATTCTTGTCCATAGGGCAAGTAATATAGTAGTTATATTCTTTTACATAGGGGCATTTTATAGTAGTTACTATTTTGTACATAGAGGGCAGTATTATTGTAGTTATATTCTTGAAATAGAGGGCAGTATTATAGTAGTTAACATTTTGTACATAGAGGGCAGTAGTATTATTAGTAGTTATATTCTGTGTACATAGAGGGCGTTTTATAGTAGTTTATTCTTGTAATAGGAGCAGTATTATAGTAGTTATATTCCTTGTACATAGAGGCTGTATTATAGTAGTTATATTCTTGTTACATATGTGAGAGGGCAGTTTATAGTAGTTATATTCTTGTAAATTAGGGCAGTAGTATAGTAGTTATATCCTTGTAACATAGAGGGCAGTATTTATAGTAGTTTTTATTCTTGACATAGGGGCAGTGTTTATAGTAGTTTATCCTTGTTAATAGGGGACAGTATTTAGTGTTCTATTCTTCTACATTGGGGCAGTATTTAGTAGTTATATTGTTGTACATAGGGGGCAGTATTATAGTAGATATACTCTTGTACATAGGAGCAGTATTACAGTAGTTCTATTCTTGTAAAATAGGGGGCAGCATTTATAGTAGTTATTTTCTTGTACATAGGGAAGCAGTATAATAGTAGTTATATTCTTGTTATAGGGGGCAGTATTTATAGTAGTTATATTCTTGTACATAGGGGGCAATATTATAGTAGTTATATTCTTGTAATAGGGGGGGCAGTATTATAGTAGTTATATTCTTGTAATAGGGGCAGTATTTATAGTAGATATATTCTGTACTGGGGGCAGTATTATAGTAGTTATATTCTTGTACATTGGGGGGCAATATTTAGAAGTTTTATTCTTGTACATAGGGCAGTTTATTTTTAGTGTTTTTATTTCTTGTAACATAGGGGCAGTATAATAGTAGAATATTCTTGTACATAGGGGGCAGCATTACAGTTAGTTCCCCCCCAACAAAACACACAAAACATATTCTTGTACATAGGGGGCAAGCATATATAGTAGTTATATTCTTGTACGATAGGGAGCAGTAATATAGTAGTTATTTTATTGGAATAGGGGGCAGTTTATTGTAGTTATATTCTTGTACTATGGGGGAAATATTATAGTAGTTTTATTCTTGTACTTAGGGGCATACGTATTTAGTAGGATATTTTCTGTACATAGAGTGGCAGTATTATAGTAGTTTTAGTCTTGTACATCAGAGACAGTATTACAGTAGTTTTTTTCTTGTACTTAGGGGGCAGTATTCCAGTAGTTATTTTCTTGTACAATAGGGGCTGTATTATAGTAGTTTTATATTCTTGTTACATAGGAGGCAGTTTTTATAGTTGTTTATATTCTTGAACTTAGGTACAGTTATTTAGTAAGTTATATTCTTGTACATAGGAGGCAGATTCTAGTAGTTATATTCCTTGTTACATGGGGCAGTATTATAAGTAGTTTTATATTATTGTACATAGGGGGCTGTATTATAGTAGTTATATTCTTGTACATAGGGGGCAGTATTTATTAGTAGTTATATTCTTGTACATAGGGGGAAATATTAATAGTAGGTATAATCTTGTACATAGGGGGCAGTATTTATAGTAGTTATATTCTTGTACATGGGCAGTAGTATTATAGTAGTTTGATCTTGTACTTAGAGACAGTAGTTAGTAGTTATATTCTTGTACATAGGAGACAGTTATTATAGTAGTTTTAGCCTTGTAACATAGGAGGACAGTATTATAGTAGTTATATTCTTGTACATAGGAGACAGATTATAGTAGTTTTAGGCCTTGGTACATAGGAGACGTATTATGTAGTTTTAGCCTTGTACTTAGGCGACAGTATTATAGTAGTTTTAGACTTTTACATAGGAGACAGTAGTATGTAGTTATATGCTTTTACATAGGAGGCAGTTTTATTGTTAGTTTTATTCTTGTACATAGGGGCAGTTTTATAGTTTGTTATATCTGTGTACAGAGGATGGCAGTATTATGTAGTTATATTCTGTGTACATAGGAGGCAGTAGTATAGTAGTTATATTATTGTACATAGGAGCAGTATTATTGTAGTTATATTCTTGTACATTGGGGGCTGATATTATAGTAGTTATATTCTTGTACTAGGGGCAGTATTGGCAGTATTTTAGTAGTTATATTCTTGTACATTGGTGGCTGTATTTATAGTAGTTATATTTCTTGAACATACAGAGCAGTATTATAGTAGTTATATTCTTGTACATAGGAGACAGTATTATAGTAGTTTTAGCATTGTACATAGGAGACAGTATTATAGTAGTTATATTCTTGCACATATTGTACAATAAAGTACAATTTGATATTTGATAAAACCTATTGTTTTTTGCCTTTACCACATCACTTAGAAATGTTCACTGTTCCACCGTTGTCAATATCCGTTGTGACTGGAATGACACTCTCCATTGATGTGCCGTCCTATTTTTCCTACAGTAAGCGGCTACTTTACAATCTCTAAACACTACAATGTCATTCATGAAGCGGCATAAAAATCAATTTCCATAAAGATGGAAATAAACGTTACTTTAGCCTTTAATCCCATCCGCAAAAAAGAAGTGAACGACAGCTCGCTAAAAACAGCTCTTGTAGTTGTCAAACATCTCAGCACAAGTGCCTATCATTGACCATCAGTTGTGTTCCCGCAGAGCAATGGAGATGTAAAGGAGGTGACAAAGATTCCCGGTCTCCAGCTTTCCAGATTAGACCTTACATCGGAAGCTGCATATTTATCAGGGCTTCTTGATAGATAACAAGACAGAAGAATTAATCACATCAAACCCTTTGATATCACGAAAACCCGGAGGGGAAAAGAAAGAATCATCGCATAAAGAGAAAGGTTCATATGATAGAATTGACGCCAGTGTTGGCGAGCTGGGTGCAGCAGCTGGTGATGGGGCTTTGACAATGCTAACCAGCATTCATTCTATATCCGTATCGAATGAGAATAGCGCATTGCTTAAAAATAACACCACCGTGGACTGGGCCAAGAGCAGCAATTATCCTCAATTAGTGATGGGCAGCGATGGAGGCGACCAGGAAAGCAGCCTTGTAGGTGTAGGACGCAGAGGTGGGATCCAGCTGGTTCTCCTGAACTGGTTGTTAAAATAATGACTGCTTGTCTGAACTGGGAAGAAGCGGTCACATGGTTCTGACTTGGTTCCAAGTGTATCCACATCCTTGGGACGCGGATACAACACAAGCTAGGTACTAGTGGCCACAGGAGAGCTAGGCTACCCTGACCCATTGCTGGAGGCCTATAGGGATACATCTAACGCCATTACGCTATGCCATCTGCGTTGGTGCATGGGTGGTGAACATGCCAATGCAGACCAGACCCCCATGCCTTACCGAATGACAACGCAGGAACTAGTTCCCATTGTATCCACATCCGGGGGACACGTAAACACAACACAAGCCAGGTGCTAGTGGCCACAGGAGAGCCAAGCTAGGCTACCCTGACCCATTGCTCTAGGCCTATAGGGATACATTTAACGCATACATGCCAACTTTTGAAAGCAAAAAAGCAGGAGATTTGAAGGCGGGTGCGTTGCAGGGTGAAAAAAATTTGCTATCCACGCCATCTTGCAGTAAGCCCCGCCCCTTCGAAAAAAACCACACCCCCTACTAAACCCAACTGGTATGGCTCGGAAGAAAAATAAAAATTGGGTTTTGGGGTCCCCAGCTTCTTGGATGTTGGATGGTCTATTTAGCATCCAGGAGAGCTGGGAGATACCGCCAAACTGTGCCCAAAGGGTAGGTACCCGGGGGCCTTTTGAAACCCCGTAAAATAGGTAGTGCCTCTGTAGCCGGTTAAAAGCCCCCCCCCTGACAGGTAGCTGTCCCCAATGCCAAATAGTGCCCCTTTCATCCAGGGATGCCCCAATAGCCAGGTAGTGCCCCCCAATAGCCTAGGCCCCCGCCGGCAGTGCCTCCCCAATAGCCGGTAGTGTCCCCAATAGCAGGGAGTGCCCCCAATAGCCACTTAGATGCTCCTTACAGCCAGGTAGTTCCCCCTTTGCTGGAGATGCCCCCTTTATCCAGGTGATGTCCCATGGCCTCAATGCCCCCATTGAGCCCGGAGATGCCCCCTTTTCCAAGGGAGATGCCCCCATCCCGGAGATGCCCCCATGAAGCCAGGCAGATGCCCCCTTTATCCAGGTAGATGCCCCCTTTTATCCAGGCCAGATCCCCCCTTTATCCAGGTAGATCCCCCCTGGGGTAAGGGCCAGGCAGTTCCCCCTTTTTTCAAGGCAGATCCCCCCAAATGACCCCAGGGGAAAAAGGAATCCCCCCTTTTTATCCAGGAGTTGCCCCCCATGACCCAGGCAGATGCCCCCTTTATCCCGGTTTAAGGAATGCCCCCAGGGGCCAGGCAGTTTCCCCCATGACCCCAGGCAGATCCCCCTTTTTTATCCGGGGCGATGCCCCCACCCTATCCAGGCTTGACCTGCCCCCACCATGGAAAACCAGGGCAAAATCCCCCCCTTTATCCGGGCGGGATCCCCCCCAATCCCTACTTAACAATCCTCCCCTCACAAGACTCAGTAAACTGCCCCACCCCAACCCCCTCCACTCACAGGCATTACCCCCCCACAACCCCCCCCCTCCCCACACACAAAGCCACCCCTGCATTCCACTGTCCGGGGGGGCCCTTCCCTGTTCTTCAAACTCGGGAAAGGGGGCGGAGCTCCCCCGGGCCCCCATTAAGCCCCCCCCCCCCCCCCAAATGCTCTCGAGCTTCCTCTGCAGCTAGGAGAACATTGCCGGCGGGGGGCCCAACGGACAGGGGGCTGAAAGGGCAGCACCCAAAGAGACGCTCCCCGATGCCTCTGTACACAGAAAACCTCCGTTTTCTCTAAGAGGCGGAGGTTTTTGAAACCCAAGCGGGGGGGGGGGGACCCCCCCAAAAAAACGGGAGGGTTGGAAACTTTAAATTAAAAGGGCCATTCGCTATGCCACCTGCTTTGGGGGAAAGGGGGTGGTAAACCCTTGGGCCCATGAGACCGGACCCCCATGTTTTTACCGTTTTGACAAGGGAGGGAAAAATATTTCCCCAATTGTACCCACACCCGGGGGGGGACACTTTTAAAAAACAACAAACCCGGGGTGCAAATGGCCGCAGGAGGGCTTGCAAAGGCTTCCTGGTCATCTTTGGGGGGCCTTTTGGGGTTGCTTTTAAATCCTTAAGCCATCTGCATTGTTGCGCTTGGGGAAGGGAAATGGTCATAGTAGTGTGGGGCCCCAGCCCTCATGCATTCCCAAAAATTTTAGGGGCGGAACTAGTTTTTAATTTAAATTTCCCCTTTGTATCCACATCCCTGGGATAGTGCGTACTGGAGAGTTCTGCTAGGCTCCCCTACCTCATTTTTGGGAGTCCTTCTGGTCCTCAATCCTTGCCATATGCTTTAAAGGGCTTGTCTCACTACAAGGATTGCTGCTTTTTTTATGTTAAAGATCTTGCAAAAACAAGTTACTTTTGGAATATGGTCATTTAAAAGTGTCCTACCTTTTCCAGGGTATCCCCCCTTGTAGGGGCTGAAATCAGCTCTCAGGTCGTATAGCTCCCAGACCTGCTTGATCTATCCCGATAAGCTGCCAGCACTGGTTGCTATAGCTACAGACCTGTTCAATCTCTGAATGATAGGCTGCCATCACTGGTTGCTATAGCTACAGACCTGGCTTCTTCTGCAGCCTAGTAGAAGCCAGTGAACACGCCCCTGAATTCAAAATGAAACCAAGAAAAGAGAACTGAGATGAGATGAATCAATGTAGTGAGACAATCCCTTTAAGATTATGTAGTTGTATTTCAGGGGTGTCAGACTTATTTTCACCAAGGGTCACATCAGCATTATGGGGATCCAGTTGGTTTCCCTAAAGTGGTTGTTCATATAATGACTGTTTGTCTGAACTGAGAAGAAGTGACCACATAGCTCCACTATGGCTCCAAACGTATCCACATCCTTCTTACACAGATACAAAACAAGCCAAGTGCTACTGAACACTGGAGATTTCTTCTAGGCTCCCCTGGCCCATCATTGGGGACTTCTTGGGAGTCATTTGACTCCATTACACCATTAGCATTGTTATGCAGATGATAGACCCCCATACATTACCATGTAACAGTGCAGGAACAAGTTCCCCTCTGGTTCCCATTGTATCCACATCCTTGGGACGTAGATATAACACAAGCCAAGTTCAAGTGGGTACAGGAGAGCCAAGCTAGGCTCCTCTTGCCCATCATTGGGGGCCTTTCTGGTCCTCAATCCTTGCCATATGCTTTAGGATTATGTAGCTCTATCTCAGGGATGTCAGACTCATTTTTATCGAGGGTCACATCAGCTTTATGGTTGTCCTCAAAGGGCAGAAAGATAATATAAGACATATAAAACGTAACTACAGTAGCCTCTTTTTGATGTGACATCAAGGGCCACATAAAATGAGGTCGCAGGCCGGGATCATTCTGCGGGCCTTGTGTTTGGCACTTGTGCTCTACTTAGTGGCCAAACTGTGTGTCCACATATTCGTTTGCTGTCTGTCCCCTGTGCTTGTCAGTACAATTTTGCTTTCCTTTCTGCTGTGCCTCAGACAAAATTGACTCAATTATAAGCCAAATCAGTTCCCTGACATAATACAATATTCACTTAAAAGGGAAAATCTTAAAATATTTATTTTTTATTGGTACGTTCTGATAAAAAAAATAAAAAATGACCATACTTAGACATATAACCTCTTATTCTTGTCCCATATGAACAATAAGGGATGAATAACAAATACAAAAAAAACTTACCCTGATACGCCTGTAGGAAGGCACAAGGTGCGATTATTGACGGACATTAGGCAGATCGGTGAAATAAAGCCCATTTATACAATAGGCCACTGACACGTTTGTATGTATAGTATGGCAGTAATGCCGTAATCCGGGTCGGACTTTATTGGAGCAGTCTGTAGAGTTGGGTGGAATGGGCTGCTCCCACATTCCAGTCCTGGGCTTACCAGCCCTATATAATGCCAGCAGGCTCCTGTCAGAGGGCCTTGGTAACCCTGGAAGTACTGCAGAGACCTGCACACGAGTTTGTTAACCCTGGGAACGGGCATACGGTATTGTGACCGAAAACAAGGACTGTGATTTATGTTTATTTTGGCAGAAGCAAGCCCCGTTATTTATTTTCCTTGTTTATATGACTGATGCCAATAAATCCTGCAGTGTTGCACGTTAAAGGACTGCCTCCGTTTGAGCTAATTCCCACACGCCCTATAAACTAGTGTGGTAAACTGATTACCCTAACCTATATAACCAGGGTGATCGCCCCTATAAGGACGTCCCTGTCCGGAGCCAGCATTAGTTGTTATTATTTGTGAGGTTTGTATGCATTCTTTTTACCTTAATTGTTACCTAATGAGATCCTGTCTTTAAAAAAAAGATTGAAACATGTTGGGACACAATACACATGCTTTTTTTAAAGTTTAAAAGGAAAAGTTATCGTAAGGACAGGTTCCAGAGAGGCCGCCCTTTTCGGAGCAGTTACGCCATGGTTAGGCACTTAGGCTATAGCGTAGGTGTTCACAGTCTATTAGAGGGAACATCAATTATTTTAAAATTCTGTTTTAGTTCATCATGTGTTGCAGACAAATATCAGTGCATACCATCCACCATATGTCACTTCACTTGGAATGTTATAGGTGGTGTCTGTTCTAGTAAGAAATTCTACTCTATTTAGTCACATTTGCTGTATTTATTACCACTATATTTTGCATGGGTCACGGGTCATGGGTTTCATAATTAAAAGTTACGTTTTACTGTATTTGCATCTCCTTTTTTCAGTAACTATGGCCTCTCTGGGATTTACAGTTGATGTTATTGCGCCATCAGCTTTTTTGCGCAGGTGGAAGACATTGCCATAATAGACTTGACGTTGTGTGCGTCACCGATGACAGGAAAGTAGTTTATTCTTTTCCCTTGCAGTGACACTTTTAACCTTCCCCAATGCTTTTCCCTTTCGGGGGGATTAATTTTTTGGTATTTTACTAAATTGGCCCTTATTTTTCCCAAGGGCGCTTTTTTGGGACTTTGGAGATGGTCGGGGGGGGGGGACAGGGGCAACATCTAATTTAGGGGGCAGGGGGTTACCACCACGGGAAATTTTCCCAAGGGGATAAAAGGGGCATTTAATCTTTCAGGGGAAATTACGTATATCCAAATGTGGGCCTTTTTTTGGGAAAAGGGGGAAAAAGTGTTTGGCACAACCAATTTAAGCAACGTACCCATATTTTGGGGCGCTCAGTGTTAAGGGGTTTGGTTTTGGAAAAAGGTTTGGGGAAAAAAAGTTTTTAAATGTTGGAAACCTCGAACTTTAGTGAATTCGGTTCGAGGGTTCTATTCGAACCAAACCCCCCCCCCCCCCTGGGTTCCCCTTTAAAAGGGTAAAAGGGGAAAGATGTACTGGTTTAATTTTTAAAATCTTAAAAGGTGGGGAGAACTGGAATTCCCAATCCATAAAGAAAAAACGGATACAGGGTTACACCTTAGTGAAGAACTTTTGGCTCTAAGAGTCACAGAAAAAAAATTCACAGGCTAAAAAACTTCTTTCCCTTTTCAAGGGGCAAAATTTGAAAAGATGGGGAAACAGCTTTTAAATTTGGGGCGGGAGCTATAGGGGGGTTTTCAGCCCGGGGTTTGCAGCTGCTTGGGGGCCCCTTTGGGCACACATGAGATTTGGGGACGGTGTGTTATACAATTACTGAACCCCCAAAAATGCAAAAAATGACCTTTTTTTGGGGACGGAGAAAGATTTTGCAAATCCAAGCTCCTGTTTTAACATATACCCCTGTATATACATATATCCAGTATATAGGCTCATGTGATCCCCCCCAAAATTTTCACCAAATTTTTAAAAGGGGGGTTTTGGGAAAAAATGGAACTTGGGAAATTCTTTTAAACTCCCAGGGGCGGGGGGGGGGGGGCCAGGGGGGGGGGGGGAAATGCTTTATAAAAAAGAGGAAACGGGGGGGCGGAAGGGGGTTAAAACTAAAATTTAACAAGGCAATTTCATGAAATTTTATATGACATGGGGCATGTGATTTTTTTAGCAATGAGAGCCCTACACCTCAGCGATGTTTTTTTTGACCCCCCCTTTTTGTGCTCTGTCTGATTGGATGGCCGCCAAAAATGCAGGGAAAGGGGAAATTGGGGTGGTGCCAAAAATTTCAGAAAACCGCTGAAAAAGGGAAAATGAAAATGGTGTGTCAAACTAGAGCTTTAAATCGAACGGGAAAAGTAAAATGTTCGGTTTTAGCTCTAAAAAATTTTTAGACCAGGATTCTGCAGAAAGGGGGGCGATGCAGGGGGTTTAAATTTTATTGCCAGATTGGGGTTGGGGAAAATTTTTTTTTTTCCCCCCAAAATGAGGGCAAAATTTGGGTTCTACCTCATGAGGGTTTTTTTCCTTCTTCTGGATCAAAAACTATAGCACAATTGGCTGAAAATGGCTGGGCGTCTGTGTTTTTTTGGGCCTTTTAAAAAATTTTTTGTAACTATGAAACCCTGCCCAACCCGCATGGGGAAAATGGGGGCCCATATTTAGACTTTTGTCTTTTTCCTTTTGGGTTTTTTTCCTTGGGCTTCACAGGAACCAGAATGTTCTACTGAGATGCCCACAGAACCTAGCTCTATACCCTTGTACACATGGCTACTCTATGTGGTGGTAATTTTGTTCAAGAGCACAGTTTGTGGCACTGATTTGGGGCAAAAGTGCCAGGAAAAAAGGTACTCGCTGGGACTCAATGGAAAATATCATGGACCCATAACAACAGGTTGTATCCTTGAAGAACGTCTTCCATTAGTTTGTGTAACAATTACATTGTGATGAGCCGCTCCTATGATACATAACCGTCGATGATATCCGGGAGCTGATTGACAGATAATCTCTTTCTGGAAGAACAGGCCGTTTATATCAATTTTATGGACGAGGAAAACAATAATCAAAATGATTCTCTCTCTCCTATTTTTTGGCAGCAGAATAGACGTGGACGTTCTCAGCATCACAACGCGTTCTCTCCACAGAAGTTTTTCACTCCTACGCTTGCCTATTAAATTTGTCCAGGGCCGGTGTTTGCTGACCTGTGCTCAAAGACTGCACAATGAAGGTTCAGCCAATGTTACATATTCAACAGCCGAGTGGAGCTGGCGAAAAAGAGACCATTAGTTTTCCTTCCTCACAGCTATCGGGAATGTATCCCCGAATCAACCTATAAAATAGTATGTCAGACATCATTTCTTTTCCCCTCCAGATATTTGCCCCATGAAGCTGTTCATTTCCTATACTATGGCCTTAAAGGGGTTGTCTCACAACAAGGATTGCTGCTTTTTATGTTAAAGATCTTGCAAAAACAAGTCACTTTGCAATATGTGTCCATTAACAGTGTCCTACCTATTCCTAGATATCCCCTCTTGTATGGGCTGCATCAGCTTCTCAGGTCACTATAGCTACAGACCTGTTTGATCCCTCCTGATAGGCTGCCAGCACTAGTTGCTATAGCTACAGACCTGTTCGAACTCTCCTGATAGGCTGCCAGCACTGGTTGCTATAGCTACAGACCTGTTCAATCTCTCTTGATAGGCTGCCAGATGTACTCATTTTCTTAATCCACCGCTGATCCAGCACTGAAGCTCCAACAGACACTCCCAATTTTTTTCCTTCTGGTCTGCATGTGACCACTACAGCCAATCAGCGGGTGCGGTGCCATTGACGTCACCAATAACATCCTGAGCATTGATGTTAATGGAACGGCATATGACTTTCTTTTTTTTCTTATTTTTGTTTGCTGTTTTATGTAATTGGGGCCATTACTTTTTACTTTTTATGTTAAAGATCTTGCAAAAACAAGTCACTTTGTAATATATGTCCATTATCAGTGTCCTACCTATTCCTAGATATCCCCTCTTGTATGGGCTGCATCAGCTCCTCAGGTAGCTATAGCTATAGACCTGTTCCATCTCTCCTGATAGGCAGCCAGCGCTGGTCGCTATAGCTACAGACCTGTCCTCGCATCTCATCACTGAGGCCATAGGTCCATGTAAGCCAGTAAACACGCCCCTGAATTCAAATTGAAGCAGTAAACAAGACTGAGGTCGAGATCAATGTAGTGAGGACAACATTTAAAACAAAAGTGGAAAGAATTTCATCTCACAATCCTACTTCATGCAAGCACGTGAAGCTAAGACTGTTCAACTCTTTGAAGGCTGCAGATGTACTCATTTTTTTAAAATCCCCGTGATCCAGCATGAAGCTCCAACACCCCAATTTGTTTCCTTTGGTCTGCATGTGACCACTACAGCCAAATAGCGGGTGCGGTGCCATTGACGAACATAAATCCTGAGCTTGATGTTAATGAACGGCATATGCTTTCTTTTTTTTCTTATTTTTTTTGTTTTTTGGGAAATGTCCCCCCCCCCCCCCCTTTTTTTTTTTAAACCCTCTTTGAAATATATGCCATTATCAGTGCCCCTACCTATTCCAGATTCCCCTTTGTATGGGCTGCATCAGCTCCTAAGGTAGCTAAGCTATAGACCTTTTCCATCTCTCCTGATAGGCTGCCAGCGTGACGTTAGCTAAGACCTGCTGTCCCTCAGCATTTTCTTACTGGGGCCAGTAGAGTCCAGTGTAAGCAGTTAACACCCCCCTGATTAAAATGAAAGCAAGAAAAAAAAGTGAGGTGAGAGGAATCAATGTAGTGGAAACCCCTTTTAAAAAAAACGGGGAAAAAGTATTTCATTCACAACCTTACTTATAAAAGTACGAACATACAGAGGAGACCTAAGTCATTTAGTGGAACCATAGGCCTCATGTATGAAATTTGGCACCGACACGCCACTACTAAATCGATATCGAGGAGTGTAAAATACGACAGTGTGTAGGAAAGAGTGTTGAGCTTTGTTTCAGCCATGGTATGGATTTGTATGGCAGTTTCGCGTCAACCCTTTCACATTGTTGCCACATTTTTGGCGCATTCAAAAGTGTCTTGTGTTAATGCACACTGAAACAAGTTTTGGTGTACGACTATTCATACATATGTTGGACAGTGCTACAAAAGTTTTTGTGCTCAAAGTACGCCAGTCCCGTTCAAAAATGTAACCCTACACTTCTATATTCAGTGCCCTTGTGTCCTTCCATATACACTGGGCCTCACTAATGAAAAACGATCTAGCAGTGTGATGGTTTGGGCAATTATGGCTGCCAGTAGTGCTGGGTCACAAGTGTTTATTGATGATGTGACACAGGGCAGAAGCAGCCAGATGAATTCTCAGGTATTGAGACATACCGTGCGCTCAAATCCAGCCAAATGCAGCCAAACAGTTTGGTAGACGTTTCATAATACAGATGAACAATGGCCCTAAACATAAACCCAAAGCAACCCAGGTTTATTAAAGCAGAGAAGTGGAATATTCTCGAATGGCCCCAGTCAGTCACCTGATCTCGACCCGACTGAGCAGCATTTCACTTGTTAGGCCCCGTTTACATGACGGATTTGGCCGCGGGTTTCGCCGCGGCTCTCGCCGCGGTTCCCGCGGCCGGGTCTTCGTCAGGCCGCGCCGCAAACTTGCGTCTCCCGACGCGGGTTTGCGGCGCGAGCGGTGGACGTGGCCTCGCCGCGGGAGAGCCGTGGTTTGGGGCGCGGCTTGCGCCGAGGGTTTGCCCCTATGCAAATTAAGAGCAGGGGCCAAGCCGCGGCGCTAGCCGCATCCCAGCCGCGCACCACCCGCGGCGACACCCGCGGCCGCCGCGCAGAGCACTCCTGTCAATAAATGCCCGGAGAGTTCTTCACCCCTGCGGGTGTGTCCGCGGTCCCGGAGCCGCGGCAAACCCGCGGCGTGTGAATATTAACGCGGTTTCCCATAGGAAACCATGTTAATAATCTAGGCGCGATTTGGCCACGGTTATGGCCGCAGAAACCGCGTCGGAACCCGCAGCCATAACCGCGGCCAAATCCGTTGTGTGAACAGGGCCGTATAGACTAAACTTCAGACAGGAAGGCCACAAACAAACAGCAACTGAAAACCGCTGCAGTAAAGGCTGTCAGAGCAATAAAAAAGGCCGGGGCCAGACATGGGGGCGCAGCCATAATGGGAGGCCCCACATGACCCGGCGCGCCGGCCGTTGCGTGGGTTAAGGGGGCGGAGCCAAGTGCGGCGTGCGGGGAGGAGCCGGCTTATATAGCGGGGCTCTCGGTGTGCGGGAACAGACACGCGGGCAGCAAGAGACAAGCTAGTCCCACCCTCCCTTCCTGTTGTGGGTGTGGTAGGCTTCGGTTTGGTGATGGTTTCAGGCAGTTTCTAATGGCTGGCAAATTGTCACAGTGGCTTGGGCGGGTTGGGGTCCTTGGAATCGATAAAAAGTAGTGGGGGAGTCAGGCTTTGCTTGGCTCCCAGTTTTGGGGGAACCGGGCTGGTAAAGGTTGGGGCTCCACAGGGCAGCGTCCTTGGGAGCTGGTAAGGAATAGTTAGCCGCCTGAGGTGGCTTTTGGTGCCCTTGAAGCCGGGGGTGACGGCTGGGGGTAAACTGTGGTGGAAGAGGAAGAGGTTCACCAGACTCTGGTTCCGGATTCTCATGGCTCCAAGGACCTCAGCCCCAAGCTGGTTCTCATGGTTATTCCAGAGTGGGGTTTTAGGGTAAATGGGTAGTTTATTTTCTCATTTGCATTTTGTTTTTTATTTGTTTGGCTGCTGTGGCCAATTTATCCAATCAACGGCTTTTGTCTTTATTGGTGGGAAATTGGGTGATTGGAAAATTAGTAAGGTACAGCAGAGGATAGGCGTTGCTTAGGGTTATGAGGAAACACAGCGCCTGGTGATGTCCATGAGTTCAAGACTTCAGGCCGTCATTGCCAACAAAGGGTTTTCAACCAAATATTAGAAATCAACATTTTATTTACAATTATTTCATTTGTCCAATAACATTTGGTCCCTTTAAAAACAGGGCGGCCCATGTTAAGGATCTGAAACTTCTTCATCCAATTTTAATGTGGAGACCCTCAAATGAAAGCTGAAAGTCTGGACTTTATGTCCATTATATCACTATAACTTGAATATGTTTCAGTAAACAGGTGCAAAACTAAATTTGTGTCAATGTCCAAATACATATGGACCTAACAGTATTTATGCATATAAAACGCTTATTGTGGACTCACCCCACTACTTGCCAACAGTCTCTTGTGTATTGCTCTTTTCTAACTGCCCCTTCACAGTAGGTGGTGGGGAAAATAAAGATTGAGTTGACCCATTTGTTCAACCAGGTTACAGGCTTCTCTGGATATTTTTTTTTATCAATTCCTCCTTCTAACACTCCAGGTAGGTCTCATGGTCAATTTTTCCACGTTCTTTCATTTTTGCACAGTTGCATGGGAGAAGGTGAAATCAGCTTTGGTATATATATACTGGAACAGTCATATCATTATCTTTAGTGGGTAAGTAGTGGGTTGGTGTACATGAGGCGCTATGTGTGACCATTATAGGACTAGTTTTATTTAACATTATGGACGGCACCTATAAATTCGCATGCACCATTTTTGTAACTTGGCCAGTTCTAAATAGATATAGAGGAGTGTATAATACGACAGTATGAATGAAAGTGTTATGTGCCAAACATTTTTGCTGCATAACACTCAAAATTGGCGTATAGAATATGTGCCAAACTTTGTATGGTAGTTTCGCACCAAATGTTGGCACATTACAATGTGTCATCAGATGCACATTGCACCAAGTTTGGCCGTACGTCTCTTCATACATCTATAGAACCGGCAATATACAGCAAAAAAAAAAATATGTAGGCCGATTTGACTTTCGTACCCCAATAAATAAGCAGCATTGGGGATCTTTTACAGCAGTATTGTGTACTGTTGCTGTTAATCCATCACTGAATTGAGCTACAAAATCACTAGGAGCAGCAGCAGCTCTCTATGTCAGGGCTTGTCCCCACGGCAAGGGTTTTTGGACGGTTTTACAGACAGTTTTCGGTTTTGAAAACAGTCTGTAAACCGTCTGTCAAACTTTACAATGGACCTCTATGGATTTTCCACCGGACAGTTCTTTAGACCTCCGCTGGTCCACAAAAGATTGAGCATGTTCATTCTTCCATCCGGTTTTTGGGCGGAATATGAACAAGTCAATGTGAAGGGGAAGGGCATGATCCGCAAACAGTCGAGAAAAGCGCCCCCCTGCGGCCGTGAACACAGCCCCAAAACAGAGCAAATACCAGTTGGATAATCTGACCGGTATTTCCTCTCTGCTGTGGGGACATGCCCTTAGTGTCTCTCTCTATAGCTGCTCCTTCCTCTTTCCCCTCCCTTCTCCATTGACCTCTTTGGGCAGCAGCTGTAACCCAACTCCCCACTGAGTTGACTTCTGTCTATTTGAAGATAAATTTATCATTAAATTAAGAGTAAGTATTGAGTCAGGAGGCAGAGGGATTAGGATAGAAATCTTATGAGTAGAGTAGGAGGCATGCTTCTATAATATCTATTACAAATTTTCTCATCACCGCTTGTACTATTGATTTGTGCGGAAAAAATGTAAACAACAAATTCACTTTAAGAGCCGTGAGTCTTTGAGTCTTTTAAAGCTTTGAAAGCCACAATCCATAGATGCTCTACATATTCCAAGAATCACTTTGTGTCTTTGTATCGCACTTTAGGGAACCATTAGAGAGGATTGAAGTAAATGACTCTTAGCCATGAAACAGGGTAAAAGTAGCACAATGTCTGCAGCTAGAAACAGAGCAAACTATCAGTGCAAGAGGCTGGAAAATCTTCTTTTATGGCTTTGCAGTCCTAGATAAAGACTCTCTGTAAAATGCAATGATAAACAACTGCAGCCTGTGTATAAACTCCTGTGCATGATATCATTAGCCTTGTGATGTCATCACTGGTTCCTATCATGTTATAACTGCATTAACCTAAATGTCTCCTAAAGTAGATTACATTAGAAAATTCTCTTAGAGGATGTGTGACCTCTCCTGACTCCATGTCTGGTTTAGTAAATCCACACGTTTCCTGTAAAATAACAATTCTGGAGGCTCTTCTCTTATAACTCTGTGTTGTTCCTCTGTTATTACTTCTAAACATGTATTACTGAATCTATCAGCTGGGTGGTACCAATTGGGGGAGTGCCTATGCACAGTCTAACTCTGTCAGCACTGATTGGACAATGTCAGACTGTGCAGGGACACGCCCCTAATTGGTACCACCCATCTGACAGATTCAGTTATACATTTCCATTAGGAATGACAGAGGAACAGCACAACACAGAGATATAAGAGAAGAGGCTCCAGAATTATTATGTCACAGGGAACACAAGGATTTACTAAACCAGACCTGTCAGGAGAAAACAGACAAATCATATGTTCTCTTTAATACCTGGGATGCAAATGACCTTAAAGTTTTTCCCATTAGGGAACCGGTTACTGTATATGAAACACTGTGTGAATTATATTAATGAATGTTCTTAGCGTGAATGTAAGAGGGCTGGATTTGCAGCAGCTGTTTCCACATGGATTTGCACATGACAAATGTGTAAATTATAGTATAGCTATGTGGATCTAGAAATGTATCCAGACCCTTCTTGAACTCTGTTATTGAATTCACCATGACAAGTTCCTCTGGCAGAGAGTTCCACAGTCTCACTGCTCTTACAGTAAAGAATCCATTTTTATTTCTATATAGAAAGTTTCTTTCCTCTAAACATAATGGATGCCTCCTTGTTCTAGTTAGTGTCCTGGGTATAAATAGATCTTGGGAGAATAACCCCAATCTTGCTAATCTTTCTGGGTATTGTAGTCCAACCAGCCCTTTTATTATTTTTGTTGCCACCTTTATACCTGTTCAAACAGTGTCTTTTCTATGCATTGGTGCCCAGAACTGTACACAATATTCCATATGTGACTTGTGTATAATGGGAGAATAATGTTCCCATCATGTGCATCTATGCCCCTTTTAATGCACCCCATGATCCTATTTGCCTTGGCAGCTGCTGCCTGACACTGGCTGCTACAATTAAGTTTACTGTCCACCGGGATTCCCAAGTCCTTCTCCATGTTACCCAGCATTTTTCCATTTAACATGTAATCATGTAATGGATTTTTCCTCCCTATGTGCATAACCTTGCATTTATCTGTTGAACCTCATCTGCCACTTCTCTGATCAGGCCCCCAACTTACCCAGATCCCTTTGTAATAACACATTGTCCTCTATTGTGTGGATTCCTTTACAGAGCTTAGTATCATCTGCAAAGATCGATATTCTACTGTGCAACCCATGTGTAAGATCATTAATGAAGATATTAAAGAGGATAGGCCCAATACTGACTCCTGTGGCACCCTACTAGTAACATGGATCCAGTCTGAGTATGCACCATTAATCAGCACCCTTTTTTTTTCTATCACTCAGCCAGTTGCTTACCCACTTGCACACATTTTCCCCCAGTCCAAGCATTCTCATTTTATTTACCAACCTTTTATGTGGCACCGTATTAAATGCTTTACAAAAATCTAGATATACAACTTCCAATGCCTCACCCCGATCCAGTCTAGCACTGACTTCCTCATAGAAGCTGATGAGATTAGTCTGACAGGACCGATCCTTCATGAACCCATGCTGGAATGGCGTTATACATTTATTTTCAGTGAGATACTCCAGGATAGCATCTCTGAGAAAACCTTCAAACATTTTACCTACAACAGAGGTTAAGCTTACTGGCCTATAGTTTCCTGAGTCACTTTTTGACCCCTTTTTGAATATTGGCACCACATTTGCTATGCGCAAATCTTTGGGACAACCCGTTATTAGACAGTCCATGAATATTAAGAATAGGGGCCTATCTATCACATACTTAACTCCTAAGGCACGTGGGTGTATGTCATTGGACCTGGGGATTTGTCTATTTTAATCTCCTTAAAGCGGAGCTGCAGTGCTTTCTGGGTTAGACAAGAAACATTTATGGTGGAGTTCACCTTATTCCTCTGCTCATCAACAGGAAGGTCATCCTCCTCCTTGGTAAATACAGTGGAGAAAAAAATATTTAATAGGTTTGCTTTCTCTTCATAACCCTCTGCAATACCCTCTCACTGCTTTTCAAAGGGCCAACATTTTCAGTTTTAATCTTCTTTCTATTTATATAGTTAAAAAATTATTTTGAAGTACTGTGGTTTCTATGGAGGTGCTTGGAAATTCTATGGAGGCTCTGTGGTTGGCTCTGCTATGGAGATACTGTGGTTGGCACTGCTATGGAGGTGCTGTAGTTGGCAATTCTATGGAGGCTCTGTGGTTGGCACTGCTATGGAGGTGCTGTGGTTGGCACTGCTACGGAGGTGCTTTGGTTTGTAATTCTATGGAGCTCTGTGGTTGGCACTGCTATGGAGATACTGTGGTTGGCACTGCTACTATGAAGAGCTGTCTAGTTGTTGGCACTGCATATGGATGCTGACTGTGGTTGGCACTGCTATGAAGCTGCTGTAGTTGGCACTGCCATGGAGGTTCTGTGGTTGGCACTGCCATGGAGGTTCTGTGGTTGGCACTGCTATAGAGGTTCTGTGGTTGGCACTGCTATGGAGTTTCTGTGGTTAGCAATTCTATGGAGGTGCTGTGGTTGGCACTGCTATGGAGGTGCTTTGGTTTGCAATTCTATGGAGGTGCTGTGGTTGGCACTGCTATGGAGGTGCTGTGGTTGGCACTGCTATGGAGGTGCTGTGGTGGGAACTGCTATGGAGATGTTGTTGTTGGTATTGCTATGGAGATGCTGTGGTTGGCAATTCTATGGAGGTGCTGTGGTTGGCAATTCTATGGAGGTGCTGTGGTTGGCACTGCTATGGAGGTGCTGTGGTTGGCACTGCTATGGAGCTGTGGTTGGCCTATGAGGTGCGTGGTTGGCATCATGGAGATGCTGTGGTTGGCAATTCTATGGAGGTGCTGTGGTTGGCAATTCTATGGAGGTGCTGTGGTTGGCAGTGCTATTAAGGCCCTGTAGTTGGCACTGCTATGAAGGCCCTGTGATGGGCACTACTTTGGAGGTGCTGTGGTTGGCAATTCTATGGAGGTGCTTTGGTTTGCAATTAAATGGAGGTGCTGTGGTTGGCACTGCTATAGAGGTGCTTTGGTTGGTACTGCTATGAAGGTGCTGTGGTTGGCAATTCTATGGAGATTCTGTGGTTGGCACTGCTATGAAGGTGCTGTGGTTGGCACTGCTATGAAGGTGCTGTGGTTGGCACTGCCATTGAGATTTGTTGGTTGGCACTGCTATAGAGGTTCTGTGGTTAGCAATTCTATGGAGGTGCTGTGGTTGGCAATTCTATGAAGGTGCTGTGGTTGGCAGTTCTATGGAGATGCTGTGGTTGGCACTGCTATGAAGATGTTGTTGTTGGTATTGCTATGGAGGTGCTGTGGTTGGCAATTCTATGGAGGTGCTGCAGTTGGCCCTGCTATGGAGACTCTGTGGTTGGCATTGCTATTAAGGCCCTGTAGTTGGCACTGCTATGAAGGCTCTGTGATTGGCACTACTTTGGAGGTGCTGTGGTTGGCAATGCTATGGAGGTGCTGTGGTTAGCACTGATATAGAGGCGCTGTGGTTGGCACTGCTATGGAGATGCTGTGGTTGGCACTGCTATGGAGGAGCTGAGGTGGCACTGATATGGAGGCACTGATGTTGCACTGCTATGGAGGTGTCATGGTTGACACTGCAATGGAGGCACTGTGGTTGGCACTGCTGTAGAGTTGCTGTGGTTGGTATTGCAATGAAGGCGCTGTGGTTGGCACTGCTGTAGAGTTGCTGTGGTTGGTATTGCAATGAAGGCGCTGTGGTTAGCACTGCAATGGAGGCAGTGTGGTTGGCACTTCTATGGCGTTATTGTGGATGGCACTGCTATGGAGGTGCTGTGGTTAGCACTGCTATGGAGGTGCTGAGGTTGGCACTGCTATGGAGGTGCTGTGGTTGGCCTTTGATTTTTCAACACTTTGGCTGACACTACAATGGAGACACTAATGTAATTAGAAGAAACTCCACTATTTGGGAACTGGCACAATAAGGAGAGGCAGAGTCTACCGTGTGAGAGGTGAATGATATATTGGAAATCAATACTGCAGCACATACAGGTAATTGAAAGAAAGGTCTTTTGGTCCAGGAGGGTTTTATCTAAGCTTAAGAATAAAGGACTGGAGGCAAAGTAGAAATAATTTAATTTTAATAGAAAAAAGCTTTATTGTCTTCTTATACGAGCATTGCAGATGAAATTGTCATTGAAGCCTCACGCCTGAGCACGTGGCTGAGCCAGGAACCGTTCCGCAAGATCGTCTGCGCAGCACTGTGTATGCATATAAAAACACAGCTAATTATAGTCATCGATTATGCCATCATGGACATGTAGAGACAAGCTCTGAGGCCTTTGAACAAAATCTGTAAGTAGATTTGCCCTCAATTGTGAATGTTCCTTATAATGTAGAGGCGCTGTGTAGGTGTGTGGAGACTTATGCGCCATTAAGTTGCTCCACTGAAAAGATGCACTTTTTTGATTAAGTCTCTGGTGTAGGGTCACTATAGGGAAAAATATGGGCACTGTGTGGGGCCGCCCTTGTGGGGCGATCACTCCATTATAGGAGCCGGGAAAGTGGAGATGCAGATACTCTGGGCGGCATGCATGAAATTTGGCATTTAAATGCCACAGTTCCTGCGCATAATAATAGCCTCGCATGTGCCTGATTTAGAAACCTGCTTACAGGGTTTCATAAATCAGGGCTTCTAGCACTTGTATGACAGTTTGGCCTCAGGAAAACCACTTTGGAAGTGCTCTACCTGTTCCAGCTGTAATGTACCTAAAAAATACGTAGTGAAGCTAAAAATTATTTGCTTACGTTTTGTGCGTCCCACCTCCCGCACGCCCCCCAAAATCAGGCGCATGACAAAATGCCGCGGGCGCTCTGTAATGTGCCTGATATTGGCGTACGGGACTTTTAAAAATGTATGAACGGGGCAGAGCCTGATATCGGGCTGAAAAGACGCCAGACTTCTGCCACAGCCCCGTTCATACATGCCGCCCTATATATCCCTTTTACCACACTTCATACAGGAGATTTGAACACACCGAGGGAGACCAAGAAGGACATTGGACCTATGGACACTCGACTCGATGATGCAATGGACAACAAACTGTGAGTTTCAAAAAAATTCTTCCATGTAATATATCTCTATAGAAAAAAATATATATTATATGTACCATAGGATTAGCCTGTTGCTCATTTGGAGTTATATTTGACCACTCTGGATGGTGGTTTTTAGAATTAAGTATATGTATTACGTGTTAAGGATTTAAAGGTTATCTTGTACCATGGACATTTTTTTCAGTGTTGTTTTATATACATATATACTGTACTTATCTAGTACAGTGGTACCTTGATATAAGTCCTTTTTGGACTCGAAAAATTTAGTTTGGTATATAACATTTGTTTGGACTGGAGGTGGCCTGGACCTGCCTGGCGGCAGAGGTGTCGCAGAGGAGCTTGGCACAACTTTCAGCCAGTTATCTCAAGCGAGGATGAAGGATTTAGCCACCTGTTGCGCTGCTTTGGCCGCACAGACACTCCACGCATCTTCTATGATCAAGCACTATCATTCCTCTCATAAGTGCCGCACCTCTATACCCGCATCTTTAGACCCGAACCTCTCACTCTGGCTTACTTTGGGAATAGACCGCATAGTAGCCTGCTCATTCCCTGTATGTGACAGTGTGTCTGAGATGGTTTGGGCTCTAATATACCTCTCTCGCTTACCTTGCCACCATCTTCAACCCCCTGCAGAGTTACATTGATCAACTTCTGCGAAAACACAGTCGCCTTGTGGCTGCAGCTCATGCTCCCCGCTATTACAGCTTCATCCAGGCTGCCTTTGGAGAACACGAGTAGTATTGTGGATGATACAAGTTTGTTTGGTATAAGTCCAGGGATCTGGAACAGATTAATGACTGATACCAAGGTATCACTGTATTAATTTTGGCGCTCTTTTTTGCTGTTATATCCCTAGTTTGTTTGCTCAGGCTCTTGACACTTTCTATAACAATCATGTGACATGTTCCAGACTTTGTGATTGGTCTATGCACGTTTTTAATCTTGTGTGCCCCTGTGATTGATTATGCTACAACTAAGGGAATATCTCCCAAAACGCGTCAGTAATGTTATCTTGTCCTACAGACGTAGCTATGTTCTAAAAGTAGATGATTAATAAAACCTTTGGATTTTATGAGCGCTGACCCTGGAGCCTTCATTGGTTAATTCTTCCCTGTGATGAGCCAGTGTTTGGATTGTGCGTTCACACTGGACTGTAGGTGAGCTGACTGAACCGTTATCTCTGTTATTTTGGAAAAACCACATCATGGGACACATGTATGAAACTGTTTAGGTCTAAAACTCACTCTTTTGACCATAGTAACGTATGTGCAAAAAAGTGAGTTTTAGACCTGAACAGTTTTCATACATGTGACCCCATGAGTATAATATGTCAGAGAGTTCGGTTTTACCCCTTGAATTCTCTTTAAGCAGATGGAAAATCTGAATTCTATGCAGAACAGGGATAAATTAGATTTTTTTTTTCCTACAGGAAAAACTAAGTTCAGTCTATGAATGCCGGAGACACCAATCAGAATGCGACAACAAACTCCAATCATTTGTGTACTTGCTCTTATTTCGGAGCAGTGCGCAGCAATCATCCAGGTGAGCCGCGCTCAGTCACAAATACTAGGTCTGGGTTGTTGGTTGCACTTCCCCATCTGCTGGTAGAGGAACGGAAAGACATGACAAGCCATAGCTGTGTAAATCAGCAGAACTCAGCAGCAACATTTGGGAACCTTTAGGGTGCATTCCCACTGCAGAGGACAAATACCGGTCGCTTTACCCGACCGGTATTTGTCCGGGTTTGCGGCCGTCCAACACAGCAGACATCGCCAACGGGTTGTGGCTTGTTATTTTCCCCCGACTGCGGGCCGTACCCTTCATTGGGGACATGCTCAGGGTTTCCCTTTCAGGAGAGACAAATTGTGCTTGTTATTGTTTTGCCGCACGGAACTGAACCGGCGGAAAAACCCCGTGCAGTGGGGACATGCCCTTATGATCTGTGCTATGGAACCTTTCATCTGTGGGACACATCCTGTCCACCATGGCTATCGGATGTGGAATTGATCTATTTATATGAAGACTTTTCCTAAGTCACCAAAACTACAATTGGTACCCTACTATCTATTAGTTATCCTGACTGTAGGATGTAGTGGTGTGGGATTCATCTGTCCCGACCATAGGATGTATCGATATTGGATTTAACATATTCTGGACCTTATAACTATCATTGATTGTTGGTCTGTTTATCAAGGAACGTAAGCCCTTTATATATTTATATATTTGCCCTTATTTGTTCCCTGATGAGCCTCTTGACTGTTTAGGGGAGGTGAAACGCGTTGGTTTTCTGTCTACGTAGTAAATGTTTTCTTATCTATCTTGTATTATTTGTCTATCATGTATCCATTGTTTGTATAGCGGTCATTCTGTTTGTGTATAGGGATTTGTGGTGTTTTGTATTTTTCATTAAGGTATTTGTGTAGGCATTACGTGTAGGGTATTCTTAGGATCTTAGTTAGGTTCCTGGTGGGGACGCTCTTATCAGGGCGGCTTTCCCCATTTCTTGTAGGTAGTGTTTAGCATTATAGGGTAGAGCTTAGGGTGTTTTTAGGTTTGGCAATTACTGATATGTTTTATTGAGTCCTAGGATTTTTACTATTGTTGTAGTTTTGGTGTCTTATCTTTTGTGCAACCAGGCATAGTGTTAACATATGGAGTGGCTCTTACCCACATACATACTGTATTTCTTTGGGCATGTGTGGTTTAAAATTAGACTTTTCCTAAGTCCCACGATGAATCTCTGGTATAGTCATCTGGAGGGAAAACGTGTCGGGACGTTTGAAATTATTTTGGAATATTTTTTCCTGGCTGCTTCTATTATTTTTCAGGTATCACAAGTAACAGGAATTTGATCTAGTTATATCTATACAGACATGTCACAAAAGAGGCGCCTTCACTCCAGTTTTAAGGTGCATTAAATCAGTGTAAAGTGCGGCAGAAAGTCCGATCCTTTCAAAATCTAGCGTCAAGTATACTTTGTATAGAAAACTTATTTAGAAAACTAAAAAGGGGAAACGCGTCAAAAAAGGTGCATTGCGCAACTCGCGGCGCATAGCATATCATTGGTAGTATATCTAATGCGCCTATCATGGTGCATTGCCCGACGGAGGCGCATAACATATGTAATGCGCCTCAATAGGCGCATTTCGCGGCGGGGGCGCACAGCGCACCATATTTAGGCGCATTACAAAGTGTCGTGCCCGGCGTATAATGTGCCCAGTTTTGGTGCACGACAGTCCATTTACAACAAGAATATGGCGTCAAAAGTGGTTCTGGCGCAAAATAGACCAAAAAACTGGCGTTGGCGAGTTGGGACATGTCACCCTTAGTATTTATCCAGGGCAAACATATTATCCAATAGTATCTAGGGACAGTCACCGGTAGGTGGGGCCGCCCCTTTTGGGGCGATAACTCTGCCTTATTGAGGGTTTAAGATAGGGATGTTATTACACTAACCTCTTTACTTTTTGCAGCAATCAATATAAGAATTAGGATCTTCAGAATCGTAAGTTGTCCATGTTGTTATTTCGTATTTATTGTTTAATGTCCTATGGATATGTACAATTTTGCGCCTAGATATATCTCTTGTGGCATAGTGTTTGGGTATTTGCGTCCCTTTAGGGAGCTTTCACACGCTGCGTTTTTGATGCGTTTTTGACACGTTTTTTGAAGCGTTTTTTTGTGCAGAAAGGCAAAGCATTACTGCACAAAAAACACATAAAAAACGCACCATGTGAAAGCCCCCTTATGGCATAGTGTTTGAATATTTGTGTCCCTTTAGTTTTTTGTGTACGGGCTATAGTGTATTTTTAATATATTTATTAAAATTTATATTTTAAGAGTGGTTTTTTTGTTATTTTCTGTGATTATTATATGGCTATGAAGCTCTTCTTTTGGAAGGTATTTTTCTCAATTCTGTCATTATGAATGCTGGAGACAATAATCAGAGTGCAACAACAAATTCCAATCATTTTGTGTAATTGCTCTTACTTCGGAGCAGTGCGCAGCAATCATGCAGGTGAGCAGCTTTCAGTGACAAATATGAGGGGCGACGTATATGATCGGGTTTTTCACCCTTTTCTGGAGTAAAATGCGCCTAAGTGAGCGGCTACGATGTCTAATGCACCTAATGAATGTGTTCGCCGCATTTTTCATAAGACTCAACACTTTCTAACGTGCCTAACATGAGGGGGTGTTCTGGGGGTGTCGTACCACACTCGTAATATTAGACACATATATGAATGTGGTTCAGCAAAACCAGGCGCATTACTGCTCGGACAGACAGATCTATGTCAATGTGATCTGCCTGAGCCTGAGGAGTCGCAGTGGAGATAGATTTGCTGTAAGGGGCAAAAATGTCCAATATTTCTCAACTTCCACCAGTGCAATAATAAAAGCATACATGCCAACTCTCCTGCTTTTGGCCGGGGGGGGGTCCCCGCTAATGGGGGTCCCCCCCCCCCCCACCCGCCACCCTGGCAGAGTTGGCGAACCTCCCGCCGCCGGCAGGAAGCGGGGGTTCTTTAAATTACACACAGTCAGTCAGCAGCTGCATGCTCCATGCAGCTGTCGTACAGGGAGGAGGCAGGAGGGATCGTGCCCCTCCTGCTTTCTCCCCTGTATGTACAGTGGCCTATTGTACATACAGATCAGCGTCGCAGGGGGCATGACGCACGGAAGTACTCACTCCCCCTGCAACGCTGAGGAGATCGTCGAGAGTTGGACGCGCTGCAGGGAGCCTGGTGAGGTGAGCAGTTTTTATTTTGTTTTTTTTTATTAGCTATTGGGGGCATCTACCTGGCTACAAAGCGGGCACTACCTGGCTACAAGAGGGCACTACCTGGCTTAAAAGGGGGCACTACCTGGCTACAAGAGGGCACTACCTGGCTGTAGAGGGCACTACCTGACTATTAGGGGACACTAACTGGCTATAAGAGGCGCTACCTGGCTATAGGGGCATCACCTGGTTATTAGGGGAGCTACTACCTGGCTATTAGGGGGCCACTGCCTGGCTATTAGTGGTCACTACCTAACTATTAGGGGTCACAACCTGACTATTAGGGGACACTAGCTGGCTACAAGGGGGCACTACTTGGCTATAGGGGGCACTACCTGGCTATAGGGGGCACTACCTGGCTATTAGGGGTCACTACCTGACTATAAGGGGCGTCACCTGACTATAGGGGCATCTACCTGGATATAAGGGGCATCTACCTGACTATAAGGGGCATGTACCTGGCTATTAGGGGCTACTACCTGGCTATAAGAGCACTACCTGGCTAGAGGGGCATCTACCTGGCATTCTTCCAGAGCTGTTATGCATTTAGGTGGAGTGGGGTGTGGCTTTTTCTAAGGCGGCGTGGTGCACCAACAAGATGGCCGTGGTCATGCAAACTTTTTGCCCCTTACATTCTTCCACTTTTCCACTTTGAAAAGTTGGCAGCTATGAATAAAAGGTCATTTCTGATAATTATCAAACTGTATAAAATTACTTTATTTAAATTTAATGAAAAATGTGATCATCTAAAATTAATATAAAAATATATAATATCCCAAAATATAAAAATATCTCCTATAAAATGCATTTAAAATTAATAGAATCTTAAACTTTTAAAAACTTTTTAAATTTTACATGAAATAACCACTGATGATGTTGTTCAGAATTTTAAATTTTTACTACATTAAATTTGAAATGTATCTTTGCTGCTCTCGGCCTTTATTCTACATACAGCAGGAGCCAGCACAGCACAGGTATTGCTGGGGTCCTCCAAGCAGGATCAGTCCCATAGTTTCTATCACTGACATGCTATTCTAATGACTTTTCTCTTATTTCCAGCCTTTATACATTATTTATAGCCTTTATACATGTTAGGAGCATTACTAGTGCGCCGATGTTCTGTAATGCGCCAAACACACAGGCGAGGGGCGCCGAACTTTAGACTCCATTTATGAACGCACAAACAGCACTTTCATATATTCAGGCGCATTATACACTGGAAATGAGACTCGACAATTCACTTTGACGCACCTTCCTTCATACATGTCGCCCTAGGTCTGGGTTGTTGGTTGCACTTCCCCATCTGCTGGTAGAGGAACGAAAAGACATGACAAAGCCATAGCTGTGTAAATCAGCAGAACTCAGCAGCATTAGGGAAACATTATGATCTTTGCTATGGAACCTTTTCTTTTCAAGGGAACTTAGCATTAACTAACTACTTTACCAGCCTAGATCACCAGGGATAATGGCATTGACCCTTTTGCTACCCTAGACCACAAGGGATATTGAAAAACACTTTTTTCCCCTTACTATTACCCCCTCTAATCTATAGACTACAAAAAATATTATTATTAGCCCCTATGTTCCCATAGGAGTATTCTACGTGACCCCTTTGAAGCACCTGCAGCATCTAATAGCAAACTTTAAGCAAACGCTAGCTGCCTGGAAGTATAAAGTTGTAACCTTAAGGGCATGTCCCCACGGCACGGGTTTTCGGCCGGTTCTTCAGGCGGTTTGCGGTTTTTCAGACCGCCTGAAAAACCGGACGAAAATGAGCACAATTGTGCTCTATGGAAAACCCGTGCAGCAGTCCCCACTGCACTGCTTTTCCGCCCGGCGGTTTTGTCGCCGGCGGTCCGGAGGCACAACATAGAACATGCACAATCTTCCGTCCGGTTTTCGGACGGAAGATGTGCTTCTTAATGGCAGGGGGAGGGCTCTTCTCCGCTCATCGCGGAGAAAAGCCGCCCCCCCGCGACCGTAGGGACGGGCGCAAAACAGGACAAATACCGGCCAGCAAACCGGCCGGTATCTGTCCACTGCCGTGGGGATGCGCCCTTACGCCCTGTTTAAGTTTTTGAGGCCAAACTAATATATCTTAGAGTAACTTAGAAAGTTTGCAAGATGCACATCTGCGCAGCCCAAAAAAATGTTATCAGCAGCTCTGCCTCTAGGAATACGATTGATAGGGAAATACCCCGAGTCCAAAGTTAAAGGGTTAAATAATTTGACTAGTTGTCTTGAAAGAAAGTGTTTGTAAGGGTAAGTTCACACGGTGTTGGGTCTGTACGAACATACGCTTATGGATCCGTCGGTCGGACCTTAAATGGACCCAAACATGCATCTAATAATGTGCAGTGTGATTTACATTGCTTTTAATATAAAACACGCATCGGTGTTCAGACGAGTGATCTCTGATGTGCTTGTTATTGCGTCTTCCGGATCCATTCCAAGTATTGTCATGTCAATTCTTGGTCCGGAAGACGCAGCAGGAGCCCTATGATAAACTATAGGGCGCGCTCCTGCTGCATCCAAAACATGTATCCAAACACGCAGCTGTGTGTTGCAGCCGCTTAGGATCCGATCGATGCAGCGTTTTTGGATGCGATTTTCGGATTCCAACGCGGATCCAAAAACGCCGTGTGAACAAGCCCAACAACATCAGAGAAATTCATTATTCAACTAAAATGACCTATTCGTCTATTGGACACTGATTGCAACTGATACATAGGGCCACATGTATGAAACGGTTTTGGTCTAAAACTCACTTTTTTGCCCATAGGTTTTAGACCTAAACCGTTTTAATACATGTGGCTCATATTGTTTATTAGGGTGCTTTCACACGCAGATGCGTTTTTGGTGCATTTATTTTGTGCAGAGATACAGAGATACCGCATTAATTGCTATACCTTCATATACGAAAAACGCAGCAAATACGCACCAAAAGAAATTTCACGTGTGAAAGCCCCTTTTTCCCCCGGTTCCAAAGGTTATTTCCGGGAGGGCCCCGTCTCCGCCCCGGGATTTGCCTGCGTAGGCCCCAAATCGTCGGAGTCTTTACGGTAATCCAGCTCTCATAGAGAACATGGATTCGCCGCTCCCCCCCCGCTCGCGAATCCGCCCGGGGGGGAGAAAGTGACATGCACATTATTTATGGGGTACGGGGGTTAAAAATGCTTTGTCTTGGGGGGGAGCGGCGCCCCCGCGCCCCGGGCCCGCCCCCCCCCCCCCTTTTCCGCGGATTTGTGAGCCGGATTGGCTCACAATCCTTTGGGATAAGCTTGTGAACACGGCCTTAGTTGGGGATTAAAACATTGTTTTTAAGGTACCCCTTCATTTCTGGTTTTCCTAAGACTATAAAATTTTTCCCTTTTTGAAAAAACTCATTTGGGCTTGCAAATACCCAAAAGAATTGTAAAAAAGCCCCCCGAAAAAAAAAAAAAAAAAAAAAAAAAAAAAAAAATAAAAAAAAAAAATGTGAACATCCCATGATGTGTAGCAAAATAAATTTTTAAAAGGTCCCACGCCCACCCTGTTTTTCCAAAAATAAGCCCCAGCCCAATTTTCCCCAGATCTTGGAGTAGCTTTAAATATAAGCCCCCACCAAAAATAAGCCTAGTGTCAAAAGCCCCCTAGTGTGTCATCTGGGGATGCGTTCCCGAAACCCCGCTTAAGGAGTTGTCTCAAACAGGCTTTCAGCCTACCAAAAAACCTTGCTGCCGACACATGCTTTGGGGCGTGCTTCTTGTCTGCCCCTTTTTCCCCCCCCTTCCCCCTTTCCCCCAGCACAAGACGTCCCCCTTGACTGCATAAATTCTATACAGCAGGGGGAGGGGAGGGGTTTGCTGCCGGGTTAACCCTGTGTGTGCCGCCCAATTGTCTATGCGTCCTGCCCGTGCTTTGGAGCCTTGCTGCTCCCCTCCACAGAGTCAGGGGACAGCAGGGAAAGGGTGACTATGAGTGTGGGGAGGTCGTGAAACGTGTATGCTATACAGAGCAGGGGGGATGTAAGTGTTCCTTTACCCCCTGTTGCAAAAAAAACCCAGGGAACCCCCAAA